>JAYMGJ010000683.1:0-19438 GCA_037178675.1 Scleroderma bovista
GAAGCAGTAGCTTTGCAAACGACTCGACGGGACAAGGCGAAGCGTCGTATAAGTCGTTCGTCGGGCGGTGTGGGTGAGGTTAGTTATGACGGTACGCAAGGGTTCGTTGACACTTGACAGTGGCCTAAAAAGGAAATTTGGCTGTGAGTAGTTCCTGACCTAGTATTACTGCAATCCACTTTTCCTGCTGTTAGTTTGTATAAATGCCAGTCTTTAGGGTAGTGAGTGGACGAACCTGATCATTTTGGAGGGCCGTCAAGTACTGAGTAGTTGTTAATTCTGCAGGTCCTCGAACTACCTCAAACCGCCGACAGAATTTCAGCCTCGCCTCTAAAGCGACGCTCCGCCCAGCGCCCGTACTAGTATAATAGTAGCACCCCAACGTAACCAACGCGCTTATGTTGCCCGACAGCTGAGGCCGGCGTGTCACCAGGACAAAGCAATCGTGTCCCCGCCACCATATTAGATATTGATGACCTTTGGCGGGAATCCCTGACCATTCAGTCCTGCAGGTGTTCGAAGACGTCCATCAAACCCCAGACTCATTGAGTTTACAGAAAGAGATTCTACATACTACTGGTAGTTAGCCTGCACTGTAGTAAGCCCTAAGCCGTAACTACTAAGCGACGTTCTGCCTGTACCCTGACCCGCCGTAAACATTTGGTTCCGTGTCACACTGGGTACACTCTAGGCACGATCGACGATGCCGCGATGCCGTCAGACTCACGGGCACGGTCGTTTCCGCTGCGGAAGCTGGCGCACGGCTTCGCAGCCCCCAGCACTGCCACATGCTGTTTTTTCGAGATAAGGCTACTTAGTGTATAGATAATACTGCCTCAAACATCCTCCACCGGCATCGTCATGGCAAGTCCATATGCTAGAAAACTGCTTTGCACCAGAGTTGGATCCAAATAAGTACATTTTGGCATGTTATTTACTGTGTAGCTACATTATCTATGTGTTACAAAGGCCAGTATTTACTGCAGAACTTGGGGCAACTATGGCCAAGTTAGTTACAAGTTGTTGAGCTCAGTTGTATTGAAGGAACGAGCAGGAAAGGCCCATGTCTCAAGTGTGGGTGGTGTCTCAAGTGTGGGTGGTGTCTCAAGTGTGGGTGGTATCTCAAGTGTGGGTGGTGTCTCAAGTGTGGGTGGTATCTCAAGTGTGGGTGGTGTCTCAAGTGTGGGTGGTGTCTCAAGTGTGGGTGGTGTCTCAAGTGCCAGTTGATTACTGTAGTACGTAGGTATTCTAGTCCAGTGGTAAGTTGATCGTAGCCTATGTGGAAACGCATCTAGCAACAGTCACCTCTTCACCGAACAGAGCGGACCCCAATACTTGACGACCCGATGGACCCACTGCTTAGAATTCGTCCATGGGAATTTCACCCACGGGCATTGACGCAAACTCTACCCTCGATCCTGTAAGTAATTGGTGAACAAATCCTTCGGAGAGTGCATGTTGCAATTCGAAAAGAATCCTCGACGCCATGACACCATGGAGAATGCCCTGAAAACTTCAGAAAAGACGTCCGACCTCCCGATCAGCCCAAGCGCTGTGAAAGATCATTGAACACACGTTACAAAGAGACCGTTCCAACCATCCCGCAGCTATTGTGAAACCGAAGAACACGACCACATTGAATCTTAGGTTCCCGGATGAATGATGACCACTCACAGGTAAAACATAGAATGTGATATTAACGATTGATGTCACTGATATACATCGTTTCATTACTGGTGGAGACTGACGAGGACGAAGGTTGACCCACCAAATAATGAGACTGCATATAGCAGGTTCCCCCGCGTCACGGCAGCAACCACCCCGATTGTCGAGTGCGAGTTATTGTGTAGAGATGCATAGAGCACTGTGAAGAAGATAATGACTAACCAATGTCAGTGGAATGTCGTTAATGCACACGGCGGGCGCCGATATCTTACCAAGTTCGAAAAACGATGCACTAGAAAACATTCCGACAGTTACGCGACTGAGTTTGGTAGCCTGCGCAGTTGCGACGGAGGCGGTTGTTTCACCACAAATGCCGTCAAACTTGAGATTGCTCGAAATCACTGCGCAGACAAACATGACAATCGCCACCACCTTTCGACACCGAGTCGACATCCATTGACAAAGGTAGCATCCAAGATGCAGCCACTCACGGAATATGTACTAATGAGAAGCTTACGTGTGATATTTTGAGCATTCCAGAGCGCCAGCGTTCGGAGAAGAAGCAGCCCTGCAGTGAGATGAGGTTATTCGTAGACCCTTACCTGCCTTGTGGGAACATGCCTTCCGACGTCAACATTTCAAACAATAGGACAACTACAATGAGGTTAGCTCAGCATGAGTCGGCGTTTGGCTCTATATAAACTGACTCTCCGCTGTCTTGTACAAAGCAACGCACTGTAGTATGTCAGATTCGGCGTATGCAAAGTCCAATGAGTATGACAGATACCGTTGCTTGTGGACGAGTGGTGACCAGCGCATCTGACCACTGCTCAGCAGTTTTGAAACGTAATTGTTCACATGGACATACTGTAAACCGTGCACAATGCACTTAGGATGGGGAAATATCGTGTTGGGATGTATAACAGGTGTGTGAGACCCCAGTGCTTTTGACCACTTAAAAGGCGAGCCTGATCGAACCGTTGAAGGGCATGTATTAAGGCGAGAAAATGATTCAAGACATACATACTACTACATACCTCGTCGGAAAATGTTAAACAGAAATCGAAGGCCTTGTTTCATGGTAAGGGCAGGACAAGTCTCAGGGGAAGCGGATAATAATACCCAAATTGAAATCGGAGCAACTGCAGGCGGGAATGACGGAAATTCAGTGCGTTATTACGCCCGCGGTGCACCATTGAGGAATACCTCTACAATACTGCATAGGGTTCACGTATTGTCAACATCATAAACTTGAGCAAGTCCACACCTACGTACCTTGATAACTTGCTGCTGGTACAACCAATGGAAATAGGTTTCCTCTGGGCTCGCCATTGCTTCAACGACTCCAGGCGGGGGTCACAAATATTAAATACACAATCTCGAAGGCCTACTGCACAGGAACTGAGAAAGAACTTTTTTGCCAAGAGAGAGAGGAGAATAATGTGTTCACCGGCGCTGCAGGTCATAGCCAACACAGGAAGAGAGATCATAAACAAGAAATCTTCCAGAAATGGTGACACTAGTAATCTCAGAGTTAATGCCGTGCTGCGATACACAGGTAGTGCTACATATTGCCATGTGGAGCTAATGCGAGACCTCGCGCACAATTCCGCCATCTCGAAGATGCGGCTGAATCAAACCACTCATCGTGCGCCCATTCTTAAAAAAACTCCGATAAACGCCACCTTAGCGACACAGGGTAAGTTTCGATAGCTCACATATTTTAGGCTGTAGTGGACGGTGACTTGACCAATATCCGAATGAGCCGGTGGAGGCGCAAAGCATCATAAAAAACATTTACTCATACCAATGCTCCAAGTAAACCGGGACTCAATCATGTAAGAAACTACAATCATTTCATTACTGAGAGACCATTCGTACGAACAGTACTAGTGTGTACTGGTGCAAATTCCACCCTCGATCGTGTAGATACTTGAAGGCTGAATCCCTCGGAGAGTGCATCTCGCAGGCCAAACAAGATTCTTGACGCCATCACACCATGGAGGATGCCTTGAAAGCTAAAGACGACACGGCTGGTCAGTGAAAGCCCCGTGGAAGGGCAGCTCAGCAATGGCTCACGTCACGAAGAGGCCATTCCACCCGTCCTGGAGCTATTATGTATGGTGGGCTTGAGCACCCTGTTTCCGGATAACTGATGTCCACTCACAGGTAAAACGAAGAACGTGATGTTAACAATAGAAATCACTACCACACATCATTTATCAGAAGTCGATCTGCGACGAATGATATCCGTGCTTGACTGACCGAATAACGATAGTGCATATACCAGGTTTCCTTGTGTCACAGCATTGACGAGTCTACTGTTCGAGCGCAGACCAGTATGTGCACGTAGCCCGAACCCATACACGACTGTGTAAAAAATTACCACTAACCGATATAAGTGAGCGCTTTAGGAATCACCTACTATAGGGGAAGCCTACCGAGCTCGAACAAAGCTGCACTAGAAAACATCCCTACCGTTACTCGACTAAGCTTGGTAGCTAGGGCAGTTGCGACAGAGGCGGATGTTTCACCACAGATGGCCTCAAACTTGAGTGTGCTCGAGATCGTGGAACAGACCAGCATAACAATCGCCACCGTCTTTGTTGGTAATGTCTTTTGGCGAAGGCTGTATTTAAGGCACAGAAAAACTTACCACATATATTCCTATGAGAAGCGTTCTTGCGGCACTTTTAGTGTTCCAGAGGGCCAGTGTTCGGATAAGAAGCAGTCCTGCGAGAAAATGTGTTTACTTCCCAGGTAAAAACAGCTGTTGGTGCAGAGCGACATACCTTCCGCTGCTACCATTCCAAAATACAATACAACTATACTGAAATTAGCATACACTTGATTCGGAACATAGGAGTGCTGACTTTCTGCTGTCCTGTACAAAGCAACGCACTGTTGCACCCGCCCTTAGTCTCTCGCAAAGAGTTGTACCTATGGCACATACCGTTGCCTTTGGGCGAGTGGTTACAACTGCATCTGCTTGGAATTCAGCAATTCTGAAGTGTAGTTTTCCAAAACACCACGCACTGTAAGTGGCGCACAGAGCACCTAAGAGCGGAAAATATCGCGTTGGGATGTACAACACGTGTGTTATACCCAAGCGCTTTTTACTACCACTCAAGAGACGGACCTAACAGACTGGTTAGAAAGCGGCATGCCACTGGACGAACGTTCGTGACGTACCTCATCGGCAAGTGTTAGGAAGTGATCAAAGAGCTTGATTGAGCAATAAGGTCACTTGAACTGCGAAAGACAGGGATGGAAGTACCCAAATTGCAATTGGAGCGACTAGAAGGGGTTAAGTTTCAGCGTCGATATTACTCCCAATGATACATAGATGGTCTACCTCTGAAATACTATGCAAATGGTAAGGTGCATCAAAACAGACCGAGGACGCATTCACCTACCTTGATGACTTGCTGTTGATACAACCAGTGGAAGTATGCATCAGAGGGGGCGGCTGCTGCAACGAGGGCCATGGCTCAAAGGAGCTGTCACTGGACAATGGATTAAATAGTTGCAATTACCATGCTTACCATGCACAGCTATACAGGAATAGGAAAAAAAAGGTTTCCATGCCCTCTGCAAGGAATGGATCCGGTGGAGGTTTTAACGAGCGAGAAGAGTCATATGGTGCGGCATCAATACGTTGACCGACTTTGATCAAGGTTCTTGTGATTATCCAAATGGTGATCATCACTGGCAGTGCCACGATGTCACGAGAGTCGTACACTGTCGGAACTTTCCTGTGTTGACCGCGATATCAGCAGATGCGTAGCAGCGCGTGGAGTTGATTCATCATGGTGCCGTACTGTAGATGCCAACATGCATCCATGCTGTACCGTAATAGAACTTCCTGTGGTCTCCAGATTGCCTTTAGATTGAGTCCCGTTGGACATTCACACTTCTCTAATGCCCTCACAGCGTCGCAGGTACGCAGCCATTTCGAGGTTCAAAGGTAGAGCGTCCTGAACGGGTTCCGCGGTGCTGTGGGTAAACGCAAATCAGGGGCACTCGCGATGTTGCAGCAGGACACCAAATGGACAATGGTTGGCGATAAGTCGGTCATAAGATGAGTGATATTGTCGTGGGTGGTATTGCTTGATCCTGGAAGTTCCTGGGGAAGAATAGTTACCGACGTGCATTGTTAAGTAAAGTTGAAGTGAAGTCACATCATAGTTGACTGGTTAATGAGCCCTTCATCGCAGAGTTTATGTTGGGTGAAGCCACTGTCGATTCCTTCCGCTCTGAGAGTTCCCGTCGGACGTTTCGTTTTCACATGATGCCGCACATACACGGTGGACTTTCTGGAGTTGACGAGACAAATAAATCAAAATCCTGCATGAATCGGCGAATCGCGGAACACCAGTTTTCAGGCCACCACCAAAACACAAACTTGAATTTCGCCCATGCTTGTCGAGGCAGGCAGACCAAGATGATGCATGATTTCTAGCTTCCGACCATTGGTCAGCCCATGCGGAATAAAGCCTTGAGTGCTTTCGCTGATCCGAATGCCACGACGGTTGTGAAGAATATACCCTGTTTCAACTTGGCTGTAAATACAACTACAGGTTCTCTTCTGTGCTATGCAGGAACTGTAGTGGTTGGCACCCAGTCGTCTGATTCTGCAAGAAGACATTGTACGGAGTACACTACGGTCGTTACAGCATCCTAAGCCGAACAAATCCGCCACTGGAGACACAAGTTGACGACGGGCGCCCCATCTTCCCATAGTCACGATGTCGAGGACATATCGCATTCCCGACCTCATCGCTCGTTGCCCGATGAAAACCGTGCCTATCAATGAGAATTTCTTAAAACTGGAGGAAGAGTACAATCAATGGGTAGACGCTTTCCCGTTGTTTGGGGTTAAAGAACGCACTGTGAGTCTGTGAGTCGCTATTGCGTGTGTACTGGTTGTCATGTCTTGGAGATATAGGTTTGGACCCGTCGGTTGAAACTGCATACCGATCCTCAACATTATCGCACCATACCCACTCTGGTTTTTAGGCCTACAAGGGGGAACGACTTCCGCTGTTCGTCTCGCTTTGCTTTCCTACAGCCAAGCTCGAGGTTTTACACGCCCTGGTCGCCTTTATGATTGTCATTTTCTTGGACCATGCAAAGCAAGTCATGATCCTTCAGTTCCGATTTGTCGTTTGACATTCATCCGGATCTTAGTGACGCAGCTTCGGTTGAAGACGCGCAGAAAGCCATAGCGCACTGTATCGCTGCATTCGATAACCCTGCAGCTGGGCTTGAATCAACCGACCCCTTCACCAGGCTGGTTAGCAGGTTTGGTCATACCGTTCAGTCGAGTGTCACTCCACATTCACTTAGAACTCTGGCAGCCATGCTGTACGAGCGTCCACGGTCATCGGCGCGGAGTATAGATTGGATTATCTCCAAGAAAATGCTGCCTTCGCAAGAGCAACTGTGCAAGAGGCGGTTGAAAGACAGGCAACAATAGTGGATAAGGTCGAGCTCACACTTGAAATGTATTTGTTGAATCGCAGAAATTCTGTGGCGACACGTCCATTTTTTGTATATGTTCGGGCGATCAATAGTTTTAAGCCCCCCGAAGAGCTTCGGGATGACCCTACCGTGCAAGCTCCCGAACACGCAGCAACCGATGTGAACCTCCTTGGCAACGTAATGGGTCTCTTTGTTGTCGTTTCTTGTCTGATTTTAGTGCACACAGGACATCCTCTCATACAAAAAAGAGCTCATTGCGGATGATGCTTCGCACAACGTTCTCACTGTCCTCATGCAGGATTCTAGTGTCGCTTGTTCCGATCTTCAACAGGCCATAGATTACGCGTCAAATCTTCTGGTCGAAGCTTTAGACCATTTTAATGAATGCAGGGCTCGACTGTTGGAAGATAGTCCTGACTGGGAAGAATATGTTCATGGCCTCGTTGACTTCTTCGTCGGTTTGCTGGAGTGGGAGGTGGTATCTCACCGGTTTAACGTCTTCGAGTCGGAAGAAGACAGGAAGAACCTTGTATTAAGGCTCTGAACGGGACAAACAGTGGCTTCGCAATTAATGTGTCATGCGAGCGTGTCGAAGCGGATGGCCTCAGCTGTGGGCTATTTTTACTGAATGATGTTGTTACTTCGGTGTATGTAGGTCAGTCCCAGTCGTATTATTGTGAACTGAATTAAGTCGAGTCGAAACAGTAGTTCGAATACCAGTTCGATTTATCGAAAGACAACACACGGTGCCAGAGCGCATTTTGCTGCAAGGCTAATTGACCAACTGAATAAATTGGGACAATCCGGATAATCCATGCAAGGAATCAAACTAAGCGGCGCCGATTAGAACACCCAATGTAGGCGGCCAATTCTACACAAATTCTTCAGTGATTTTACAGATGACATTGAGTTCGTATAACAGTGATCCTGGAACGGTATGGCGATGGCATCACTTGGATGCAAATGACACCTCTCTTTGGGAGGACACATGCACCTTGTTTGCTGTTACACTTTTTGCTCAGTCGATCAGTCCAGAACAAGGTCGTCTACGGCCCTCGCAGATGGCGGGCATCTTGTTTATGATGCCCCAGTCACATCCAAGAGTAAGTCGGATACAAAACTTATGAAATAACACAGTTTTGCATTGAGAAAAGTCAGTCACAAAAGGGAGCAACTATGATTTTCGTTACACGGGCTTCTGTGTTTTGTCGACCAACGACCATTGCATGACGTGATCCAGGGGTTCTCTGCCGGACACGGGAGGCCACACTGATAAACTGGAGACCGCTAATCCATATCACTTGTACCCCGCTTGAGCGGTGTACCGCAGCGGCAGTGCTCGGTACGTGACATCGTTATCGTCATGCGGTGCAGTTTTCATCGCTATGCATAAGGTGCTTGTGGCTGCCGTAACCTGTCTGGTAATTTTGTACATGTCGTTGTCCTGTGACAGTGGCTGCACACAGTCTGTACTGATGCTTGTCATCGCCATCACGAGTGAGTGTCACTTTTCAGGGACGAGTCACTATTGTTTATTTCTGTTCTGTAGAAGGTATGCCCGATGGCATGCATGGGCTCCACAGTTCAGTCCTAGACCCTGACCAGCGAGTACATACCCCGTGCATTTCAATATGCTCATGTAGAACGCCGCCCAATTTCCGTGCTTACCTCACATCATCACCCACAGTCCAACAGTGGTCCCACCAAAATTCAACAGTTGGACACTTGCCACTGGTGAAAAAACGATCCTATTCCTTGGTTTTGGATCATGACAACGTTTAGATGATATAGACCCATTATCTGTCTATCGTACCAGCGAATACCACGTGCATTTCAATATGCTCGTGTAGAACACCCTATTTCCGCGCTTACCATGGCGTTACCGAAACCGAGACTTCTAAAACTGAATGGTCAGGAAACATCCACTGGTGGTCCCATCAAAATTGCAGCTGGACACTTGCCACTGGTGAAAATAAAACGATACTGTTCCTTGGTTTTGGACCATGACAACGATTAGATGATATAATGAACCCATTATCTGTCTGGCATAATGTTGTTTATGTGAAAAGAAAGCAGAACCATTCAATGAGGCCAATGCCGTTGAACAGGGTATTTTAAAAGGTGCGAGCAAGTTTGTCATGTGGTACGAGATGGGGAAGTTCTGCCAGCATAGATGTGCAGGAGAAAACATTCCGTGCTTCGAGAAACCCGGATGAATTCATGACTGACGTACGGCGTCTTAGTTCCTTGCGGCGATGGAGTACCAGGATGCGAGAATGACGTGAAACTCACTTTCCGTCGGAGGGCTGTTTATGCGGAGAGATGCAGCAGAAAAGTATATCCAAAAAGGTCAGCTTTCGTGCGATGGGACGTCCACAGTATAAAAGGCGGATGGCTGAATCAGCTGGTCTTTCAGGAAAACATGCATCTTTTCAAATTTTCAGTTTCTCTCATCTTGGCAGCGCTCTCTACTCGTTGTGCTGCCGATGAATTGGATGCCTTCTCTTACTCCTGCATCGACTCCTACTTGGATAACCCTGTGCTCTTTTCGAAATGTCAACATATCGATGGCTCATTGGGTCTGCAAACGCACATTGACTTGAATGATTGCCTTGAAAACACAAATGGAGTATTGTACTGTGCCCCTAAGAGGCCCAAGTGAGTAGATCATTTTACATGTTGATCTAATGATGACCTGGCACCACCATTGAACCAGGGAAGTATATTCAGAGAGTTGCACAGATTTCCGGCTCTCTGGAACCGTCCTGAGTTGCACTTGCCAAGATTTTAACAAGGTTGAGCGTTCTACGTCCATTGATCTGGGTAAGTTAGTGAAATGACTGAAGCGGCAAAGATAAATGAATCATTTATGAACAGATGGTTGTTTAACTAATTTTAACGGCACACTGGTATGCTGAGAAGACTGCGTAAATACGTTTTCACTGATCACGGAAGGCCTTTGAAAAATCTTTGAGTCTGTTGTATGTTAGTAAGCGTGACAAAGTCTGCCTCGTCCCCTCCACTGTACATGCAGTCGCCCGTCAACTTCACTTTGTATTTGCTATCATCCCAATTACAAAATACATTTGCGCACCCAGGCCCTTGGCAAGTTAGTAAACAAACCATCATATGACCTCCAATTTATGCACATAATAATGTCAATAATATTGTCCTGTTTGATTGCTTTGACTTCTGGCTTGAAGAAGTTCAAGGACAAGTGAGCTCTGTTCCCGTACGTGTCTTCCCTTTATCAACCTAGCCGAACACTTACTACGACACGCAACTATAACCCTGCCTTTTTCGCGTCCGCAGATCCTCGTGAACGTGTCACCTAGTTTCAGTCGATCCAGACACAGCTGCCACTTGTAAATGCAAAGTTGTCCCGTTTCCCAGTCGAAACTTGATTGCCATTCCCACTGCTTTTGCGCGCGTAGCCTTCAAGCTTGACGCTTCGGTGCAGGACCATCTTACCATCGGTGATATGCCCACTATGTAGTTTAGTCCGGGACACGGAAGCAGTTCAGGGGGGAACGATCTCTCGTCCAATGATGCTCTTAAATGTTTGGACGGCTTTTTGTTCAAGCGATGTGGTTTTCGATATTAAGTTGTTCCTGGTGGTCAGCTGAGATTGAAGTTCCCAAGGTAAGGGATTGTATCGTTGTGGAGGTCCTTCCACGGAGGCGTATGTGCGTGGCTCAGTTGAATCTTCAGTAGAAATTGGCCGGTAATGACTCTCGTAAAGGGTACTTAACGGAATGATCGAGGCTCCCGCTGATCGATAGATCCTGCTTCGGAATGACATGGTACGCGCATGTGCATCTTTGGTTGCAGCGGTCACAGGTGGCCAGGACGAGCCTGGAAAATACCATACCCAAGCTGGTTTCATCAGCGGTGTCGACAAATCCACTCCTGCGTCTCAGTCAAAGAAGCCGCACACTTTAAATCCCTTGGTCAGGCTCGTTCTCGGAGCAGTACAAGCGGTGGGATTCCATGTTAATACCATTGCTGATGACCCATTGGAGCACTGTAAGATATTGCTACTGACTCCAGGGATTCCCACACTGACGGTGTCCCGTTTGAAACCAATGCTGCAGGCAGAATATTTTCCGAGACACAGTGACGTTCCGTGTTGGTAGTGTCAAGACCAACATCGGTCAGAGAGGTAGATGTCGACGAACAAAAAAAATTGACAATACGCTCGGTATAATTTATGCTCAGAAAGTACATACATACAAGCCAGCTTCTATGTAGGTTCGGAGCGGCAGGCACTACCAAGGTAAAGTAATATTACTGCATGTGAAAGCGGGGGGAACAATGAAGACGACGTGAACTAATGATGAAGAGATACAGACACAAAGCAATAAGAACAACAGGGGACGAGAGACAGAATCATGGAATGCAGTAGTTGGGGTTGTGTACCATGAAGCCTCGTATGTTTTTTTTTCTTACATAGGGCGACCACCAATACTACGGCCTTGGGTGATCGAGGTGCTTTTCACGCACGTGGCGCACAAAATTGTGTCTCGACATCTCCTTGAAGCAGTTGACCCACTGGCAGGTGATGGGGACATGGCGTCCCATATCTACAATGCCGTGCCTGTCACGGAAATGTTCGGACACGGCATTGCAATGTATCGTTCTACCGCAGATTCCCCTGTTGGGGTGGGGCCATCGACACGGCTTGCAAAAGTCACAGGTGTGATTCTTCAACACCGACGAACATGGCACACATCAGAACTCTGAAACGCTGAAAATGGGACCATGACATACCCTTTGGCGAGTACAAGTGTCTCCCACAGCGCCATCCAGAGAGGAGGTACCCCTGCTTCGAAAGTAAGTTCGAATAAAGCACACATACGAGAGGATAACAGACGGAGTGTAGATTCCGTTGCTGTTGAGGGGCATGGGTAATACAGCAGAGAATGCGATACTTTCTACTGAACGTTCCAGGGAGATTTAAAGGAATTTGCAGACTGCCAACGGGGAAGTCGCAAGCAGCCTGAATATATTGGAGGAACTCCATTGGAAAAGAGAGCCAACTAGGAGAGGGAAGGAGGTGCGGGCCACACTAGGAGTATGAATACTGTCGTGGCAAATACGGATGTCATGAGTGACTACTGCCAGGGCCAGAGTCGGTGTGGCGAGCCGCACGCGGGAGGGCTGGGATGAGCTTTCCTGGGACGGCGCCACACAACCCTCCTGGTCGGAGGAAGCAGTTGACTTAGAGTCCGAAAATGTTTTAGAGGACAGGAGGGGCAAATACCAAAGTAGCATTTGAATAGATGGCAAGTATGTAGTAGTTGACCTGCAACCTCGCAATATCAGCATTGAAATTCAGAGAGGCGAGCCAAGATTGCGGTGGCATATGAAACGATGGAGGTTATACTCATGACAGGAGCCTGGTCAGTCAGACGGGTAGTAGTATCAGGTGTCCGTCCATAGAGGGATAAAACAAGTCGAATGGCACGTTGAAGGAAGACCTCCGAGCTCTATATCGAAGTGATCGCTGTCCAAGCCGCCAAGTGACGGTCTCCTCTATCTCATACGCCGTGTTCAATACATATAATGGTTGGAACGATAAGTCCTGTAACTGCCGAATTTGAACTTGGCATGATTCGGAAGCGGCGGCCCTGGCATGATTCGGGGGCGGCGGCCCTGAATGTGAGCAAAGTTTTCAACGATTCATCCAAAGTTGCATCGAATTTTCCGCTTTGGCCAGACGACGCACCTAACGAATGCCAGGATTTGGGAGACGAACAGACTTCGAAACTACCAGGTGATGGTGTGTCCAGAGTCCATCAATCGCCTCTAGCTGCTGAACGTCGCCTTGTCCCATCTTTGGTGGGAGAATATACTTCATCACCCCTGGAATGAAAACTACCACGAGGATCTGCAGATTCTATCGCTTCGACGCTAGCGCTGCTATCAGTAATACGGTTATCACTTAGAAGCCATGTGAGTGGATCTGCCGCTATTACTTCCTCGAGCTCGATCCTTCATCCGTTTTGGTTGACGGCCTTCGAAGCCGTCCTACTATCAATTTGATTATCGGCCCTCGTTTTTGGTGGCCATCTGCTGCTCAGTGCTATTGAAGGTAGTCAGCGTGTCTCTGACCAGTCAAAGCGCAGGTGTCTTTTCAACCCCTCGCCATACGTACGATGCTCCTCTTGAAAAAAATCGACATCCTGCCGTGAAACTCCTGATGGCCGCCCAAATGAATAGATTTTCAAGGCCCCGAGCACGCTGCTGCCCATGTCCATGGGGCGATAAACCATCCAAGACAGTGCTACTTGTATGTCAATTCTTTGCGGACCTGGTCAAGTCGAAATGCTGCCTTTCTTTTCTAGGTTCGCGCAACTTCACATCGAGTTATTTCTCCTCCGGCCATTTGTGACTGTGAAGCAATACACTTGTAACATTCAAAGAATACTAATATCCCAGTTCCGGCAACCATGTCATCGCATTTCGCCAGCGAACCGTACAATATCTTGGATCGGTCAAGCGACGGACTGGGGTATGTTGCAGCGACTCCACGACACCGGAAGGATGAAGTCACACCTCTGCATTCATTAAATGCTGCAAGCAGATTACGAAGGATGGGTACGAGTGGTTGTGGCTCGACACTTACTGCGATATCGAGGAGCGCAGCAATGCAGAGTTATTAGAGGCCGTCAATTCTATGTACCGGTGGTATGAAAGTGCGAAGGTATGCTATGCATACTTCCATGACGTCCCAGATCCACCTTTTCCAACTGTGAGTGGACACTACAGAATGTTAGCGCCGAGCAACGAGCAATTCTTCACCAAGGATTGGCAGCCCATCAGTGACAAGAGATTGCTCCTATCTTCAATGGCATTGGCACTGGAGTTCCACGACTGTTCTGAAATGGAGATAAATCGCGACAGAAATGATGCTCGTGAAGGTGACATTCGCTCATGACAGAACAATCTGCATCTTTCAACGAAATCAGGGAGAATGTAGACACCTCAGACTTGCGTCTTTTCTGGAGGAGGCGCCCTCTGGCCACGCCTTATTCTTACAGTTGTGAGATACCCCTCCTTCGCCAACTCCTGCAGCACATCTTTCTTCGCCTCAGCCTTTGCTTCAACCATCGCATCGTCCCTCACGCTCCCAAACACAGTCACCATCTCCAACACAAGCGTCCATCGCTCCGCTCTCCGGTCCGGCATTGTTATCATCCCGATTCCAGACAGTAAATTCTTCAACGGTGGCTTTGCCCATATCTCCTTCACCTTTGGCATCAAAAACATCAGCGTCGCAGCAATGGGCACAGGATTGTCAATGGGCGATGCGCCCACATCGAACACGCGTATGTTCTCATTCGTCCATTGTGCCTTGAGCAGCTCACAGTCCTGCGTCGGATCGAACACAAGTCCGAGTGTGTGTATCTTCTTGCAATGCGCGGCAATGTAACCCACGCCGTACAGCGTCAGCAAGGAGCGACGGAGTGTCAATGTATCGGTCTGCCAGTCCTGCCCCGTGCCTAGCTTGAGCACCTCGAGATGGGGCCAGGCATCTGCAAGACGCACAGCCATTGCATCGTCGAAGTACGGCATGCGGAAGTTCTCGAGATGCACGATGACGAGGTTTTTGAAGGAGAAGAGGGGCTCGAGTGCGTTCGCCTCGAGCTCGTAGAGGTACTGGTTCGCACGTGGGTTTTCCAGGATCCCCTCGATTGAATATCTTAGAATCTCGAGTTTTTCGTTGTCCAGGGATTTGGATAGTGTGTCGAAGAAGCCCCATACGAATGGGCCGGGTGCGACGTCGCCGAGGACGATGGTGGCCGAGACGGGGGCGAGCTTGATGTCCTGCATGAACTCTGCTGCTTGTTGCAACCTCTGTGCACGGAGATTGAATGTCTCGATGGAGGCGAATGTCCCAGAGGGGGGGTCATATTGGCCGTGTGTGGGGATGTCGAATGTAAGGCAGCGCAGAGAAGACCTCATGACGTGTTTCATTGCATTCTTGTTTGGAATGCCACAGCTGATGCTGACGAGGTTCTCTGCTTTGACAATGAAATTAGAAATGCAGTCAAGAACAGGGAGAGGTGGCTCTGCACATGCGAACTCTTGTAGTTGTGGACAGTGGATGTGGAGGAATGAGATGAATGTCTGTTTACATAATGGCCAGTCGTCGCCAGGGAAGTCGATACGTAGGAGGGTAGGCGGCAGGAAGAACCGGATGAAAGGGAATATTTCCTCGCTGTCTTCAGGCCACGAGAGTAACCTGAGATTAGGGAGGATGGCACTCCCAAGAGTACACGGGAAACTTGTTATGAGGCGTAATAGATCCGCGTTCATGAAACAGTTTCGCTGGCGATAGCCCAACATGCGCACTCGTTTGGCGTAGCCTTGAAAGATAGTGAAATCGGAAAGCGCTAGTGGACGGTTGAGGTGCTGTTCGCCGATCAGCACAAGCTCGTTGACTGGGAATAAGTCACGTACGATAGAGCCGTCAGACCATCTTTGGACCTCGACAGGTAAGCAAGTGAGTAGCGGGTACAACGAATCCAGGTCCCACCAGAGAGCGTCGAGCGCAGGTTCCTTCAATGCCCTGCAAGTGCGGGCAAGACCAGCGAGGGTACGTCTGACTTGGACGAAATCAGAGGAGTCATCTGTGCAAATTTCATGGAGTTGAGCCATCTGACGGAGATGGCTGCATATCATCCGGGCAATCTCAGATATGTATAGGCATCTATGCATGTCGGATGCAGGTCTAGAGTGCCAATTGTCTTCGAAGACAGGTCAAGAGAGAGAGAGATGCTTGGTTTGACGAAAGGACTTACCACAAGTTCAATCCCTCAGTAGGAGCTGAGTGAGGGGGGGAAATGGACCCCAGGGCGTTCGACGACCCATATGTATATGTGGTTGTATATGTGGAATCCGACACAACAAGAGGACCACTGACTTCCATTGTTCTCCTATCGGAGATGTTTCACCAGATTGCGTCCGAGCGAGGTCCAGGATTGGCTGCTATCGACGCCCACAATTGCCACTGTATGTATCTAGAACCGCTGTTAGTCGACGTCAAATGTCAGCATCTGTTGGAGCAAACAATAATAGACGTTTAGGAAAAACTTGCCTGCTTCAAGCTGGCAGCTGCTAACCACACTTTTCCGAAGTGTGTTTGAAACCCAGTTTGGTGTACTGAGAATGTATGTAGATGTCGGATCACTCCGCCGTTTGACAGAGGTACATAGAATTTGAAAGCAGTGATTGAAGTTCGAGGTAGTACTGTAGCGTACGGGAATGCCGCCACAACTTGGAATCGTTGGACACTCGAGTAACGCTTCAGAATCAGATTCGACGGAGTTAGTTGTGAATATCTTGAGTGACGATAGCTCTATGTATACAGCAATTTGGGGCCAACTATGGCGAGCTATATAACTCTTTTTTTGCTGATCAGTACTCTAGATGGTGTTGATGTGACATCACCTGCTCAGTTGAGGCTTGAAAGGTAGTCAAGTTTGATCGATGATCAGTGCTATACCGCTTTCCATTACAGCTATCGGACGCCCGGCGCAATCGCCAGCTGAGCCTCGTGTATGTAGTAAAAAGGGCACGCCAGCCTCGTTGCACCCCGCTCCTAGCATGCTCGAATTGCCCAAACCCCAAGCAATCAGTAGTCCCCCGGCGAAACAGCCATGTCTGCTCGCTCGTCTCGCTCCTGACTGGCATTTCTTCAGATGGCACGACGCCGGGTACGATCCTTTGGCACGTTCACCCCCTCATCGCAGCCACTAATGCTCTGTATGCAACCTCAAATCGACAGCGCGGACAGACGGGTCCCCAAAGGAACGCGCTCACCCTCCATCCTTGTGTCCAAGCGCAATGCGAAGCTCTCCATGCACCGGGCACTTCTGATGCCTGAAATCGTCCGCTTGATCTTCACCTTTGTCCGTGAGTTTGATGAAGCCCCTACAAACGAGAACTTTCTCAGTCAACCCATGGCCCAAACAACTCCTGGAAAGAGTACCCTTGCATCGCTCGCAAGGACATGTCGCGCATGGCACGACCCTGCCATCGATGAGCTGTGGATGCACCTAGATACTCTTGATCCCCTTATCAAACTGCTTCCCCGCAGAATGTGGGCAAAGAAACACATCCCACCCATGGTTGGTCGTATGCTCCCTGACGGTCTTCCCGCTCATGGCCTTACTAGGTGCGAACGTTCATGCGCAAGAAACACTGGCTAATATTTCAGAAGTATGCCTCTCGCGTCAAATCCCTCCGCGGCCCGTGCTATTATAGATTCCCCACTATCGTACAGCGCCGCGTGATGGCCGCCCTTGCCAGTTATCCAAAAGCAACTCTTCCATTACTTCCCAACTTAAAGGAGATCACATGGTGTGAGATCAGAATGTTTCATCGCATGGAACCCTGTGTGTTCCTCTTGAAGTATTTCGTCGGGCCCGCCATCTCCAGTGTCACCCTTAAGCTATACTGTTGGCCATATCACATCTCCTCTGAAATGGCCGTCCTTGCAGGCTTATCTCACCTGTGTCCAAACGTCACCTCCTTCACTGCAACCTTTCCCCCCTCCTCACAGAATGATCCATCTCAGGAAGTGGGAGCCATTGTGCGCAATTGGTCGAATATCCGCACCCTTCGCACCTGTGCCCTCCCCCAACCGGTCATGGACAAGCTTATATCACAACAAACGCTCGAAACACTCGCCATCGAACTTAACAGCTCTGCATATCCCCCTTATACCGGCCTTTTACCAGAGTCGCTACACACGTTTTCCCTCGGTGGAAGCAGTGCAAACTTGTGCACGCGCTACCTCCGCAATGTCTATGGCCACCCTTCCGCGCTCGCTCTCCGCATCGGTGTAGACGATTCCAGTCCGGATGACATCAATGAACTCTTCCGCATACTCCCAGATCACCTCGACAAGACCGCCCTACACACCCTCTCAGTCGAACTAACAAGCTCTTACTGGATCTCTCGGAATTCAGAGACATTCCCGCTCGAGCTCGACACCCTGCGGCCTCTCCTTACTTTCCATTCTTTGCGCACAGTCGACCTCGATTTGTTTAGCACCGGAGACCTCGACGACGACGCGTTCGATATGATGGCACGGGCTTGGCCTGCCCTCGAATCATTCGCACTCGGCACAGCAGACGTGTCGAGGCAACGTCCCAAAACAACTCTCCGTGCGCTCGTCTCGCTCCTAACGCACTGTCCCAACCTGAACAACATTCATATCGTGTTCGACGGGACGAAAAACTTGCTCGATGTAGCTGGAGCATGCACACACGTCGTGAATACGCGGATGACGGAGCTTGCTGTGGGACATTCACCCCTTGATGACGTGGATGCGATGGTGGGGTGTTTGTGGGCGTTGATGCCGCGCTTGAAGAGCGTCGTGACGGAGGTGATGGATCGCGACTATCAAGATTCGATCGAGCGGTGGGAGGACGTACAGAAAATGTTGGAATATGGTCTCGGGTAACAAATATCGATGATGTTAATATTGGGGGGAAGTGGCGGGACGATGAGAGGGAGCGGAGGTAGCTGGTGACGGCATTATGAATGTCCACATGCAAGTGGTTGTTATACCGTGCTTATGGTCGCGGCGCTAACAGGGAAATGCAAGCGGACCCTTTGATTATTGTTTTTGAAAAGAGGTCGAAGGTGTGATGGAAGTTAGTTAGTCATATGTATTGTACACAAATGCATCGATCACTTACATATCCAATGTTGTTTTTCAGAGCGGGGCACCCAGACATAGGGTTGACAGATCTGGCTCTGTGAGGTGGAATGAGGAAGGTCCAGGCGAAAAAGCATACCATTTTAACAAACCGAAAGAGATTGCCAACCTTTGTTAGTCAGAAACGTGAAGACTTGTGAAGATATCAACCCATAATATCGTCGGGCAAGGAGCCCGCCAATACATATATCCATCATTTCGAGTCCATATCGAAGGGCAATAGTATGAGGCGTGAAACCCACAATTTGAACGCCGTTCTCAGACCAGAAAGACTGGCAAGGTTCGCCTCCACCCTGAGCGATGAGACTGTTCCTTGCTTCGTACACACATATAGACTCGACGTGTTGATACACTTGATTGCAGATCGCCGTGTACACAACGCGGATATGGGCCTGCGAAGGAGGAAAGGGCAAGTCAATTTTTCTACATAGGTACAGCGACACCGTTTGTATTTTCGATGCTGGCACCTACCAACATCACTGGGACTGAATTTTTCCGATAATGCTGTATATGCACTTTGCAATAAGTACCGTGTCTAACATGTGACTATCTGAC
>JAYMGJ010000684.1:0-27416 GCA_037178675.1 Scleroderma bovista
ATCTGATTTTGATGTATTGCTGCAGTAGTTCAGCCAACTGGGTGAATTAATCCTTTAGAATAACATAAGCATCTTAAGTTCCAACATATAGTGGCTTCATTTACCACTTGAGTCAAATTGAGTCAAATACAGGGCTGCAGGGGAAGGGTATCTAATCACTTGGTTGTATTGGCACCCTGTATTGAAATTATTTCGCCCGCTATTGATTTCCGAGTGCCCACTTCCCCCACAGTAGGAAAAGTGGTTTGTTTGCACATATTTGCCACGTTTTCACTGATTTTTCGTACTTCTCCCATGTCAAACGTCAATTACAGCACAGCCATGTGGGCAAGGCATCCAAATCAGGCATCCCACATGGCTCAACCGCTCGATGCGACACTGGCGAATTACTTGAATTACTTGAACTACTTGAACTACTTGAAACTCGCGGCGGGTAAGTTTCGTCATCTTTTTTGGTGGCCAGTTCTTCTTTGATTCTGGGGGCTCTGAGTTTGAGAGAGGCAAAGTCCAGGTTCCATGGGAGTGGAGATGGGCCTACAGTCAGCCATACCAAACCTGTCAAGGACATCAAGGCAATACTGCCTTTGGGAGAAGGACTGGATGTCCTTTACCTTTCGAGGTTCAGGCCAGTCGGAGATGGTTTGGATCTTGTCCAGAGACATAGTCAAATCATCTGGAGAGAGGCGATAGCCAACGTACTCAACCAAGTCTGAGTGGAACTCACACTTCTCTGGTTTGACGAAGAGGCCATGTAACCAGAGTTGGCAGAGGACTTCCTGGACGTGCTGCTGGTGGGACTCCATATCCTCAGAGTAAATAAGGATGTCGTCAAGGTACACGACGATGCAGACATCCAGCATGTCAGCGAAGATGGTGTTGACGAAGTGCTGGAAGGCTGCAGGGGCATTAGTGAGGCCGAAGGGCATTACTAACCACTCATAAGACCCATAGTGCGTGTGGAAGGCGGTCTTCCATTCATTGCCTGGAGCAATCCGGACTAGATGGTACACATGCTGGAGGTCAATCTTTGAGTAGATCTTAGCACAGCTAGGGGAGTCTAGTAGGTCAGAGATGAGGGGGAGTGGATAGTGATCCTTCTTGGTGATTTTGTTTAGACCTCGGAAGTCAATGCAGAGGTGGAGCGAGCCATCCTTCTTCTTTACGAAGAGGACCGGAGCAGTGTGGGAGGAGGTGGTAGGACGGATGAAACCTGTATTAAGATTCTCGTTGATGAATGTCCGGATAGCAGAGAGCTCAACCGGAGACAGTGAGTAGAGAGTTCCCAAAGGTGGAGAGGTACCTTCTTCAAGGTCGATCTTCAGATCGTACTCACAATGCGGGGGAAGTTCAGAGGCCTTTGCCTTACTGAACACGACCACATAATCGCAATACTCCGGAGGAACGATGTCCAAGTCTGGCAGAGTAGAGGCGGAGGAAGAACGAGCCTTTGCTGAGTCAGAGGGACACAGCTGAAGTTGGTATTTGGTGGATCCCTCTAACTTGCACACATGCATGAATGCGGCTGCATTAATCAGAGAGATGTGCGGAGGGGTGCAAACCAGAGTGTTGACAGATGGCACGAGGCTGGGGTCAGATTGGCCAGAGAGGCCGGAGACAGGGTTACCGGACAGAACCGGAGAGGGAGTCAATGGGGGTGTGGGCAAACTTTCTGCAAGTGTTCAGAATGTTAAACTGCTCCATACCCAGTCAATCAACAGATTGTAGCTGGTGAGCCAGTTATGTCCGAGAACAATTTTGCATTCAGAATCCAGCAGAGTTAGGTAAAAGGTCATGGGGGTGACATCACCAGATGTGGGGAACTTCACTGATAGGTCGACGGCTTGGGTAATTACAAAATTTGAGGTACCGTTGAAAAGCCAGAGTACAACTGGGGAAACAGAGTAAGTGAGGAGAGAGTGTCTGAGAGCATATTTGGTATCTACAAAACAGTGTGTGGAACTGGAGTCCACAAGCGCACGGAGTTCTGGTAAATCATAAGACAAAAGGAGAACATGAGGCATAAGAGAATTAGGATCTAAGAAAGTGGACATGTTGAGGTGAGCCTCCTTGGGTGCACTTCTGGAGTCAACACAGCTTGCCGGTTGTGCAGAGGGCTGGGAGCTGCTTACTCTTTTTTTGACTCGGAGTTGGCACCCAAGTTGAAGTCCGTCTTACTGGACTCAGCAGCGATGGCTGCAGTGCGAGCTTTGGCCTTTTTGGTTTTTTTGGGACAGTTGTCTGCAAAATGACCAGTAGCTCTGCAGAACATGCAGAGGTTGTTGTCTAGTCGCCGCTTTCCCTCCTCAGCGGTGAGCTTTCCATCCTTACCAAGCATGAGGTCCGAACGTACTTTGTAGTTCGGTGACGAAGTGGACCCAGCTATCCATCCAGTGCAGACGGTCAGCCAGATTGCTGGAGTTCAGGAGGTCCTGTTTGAACCATTCCAACGTCATACCTTTGAGATAGGACTGAGCAAAGGTTACCACGGCGAGAGCGAGATTGTGAAAAACAGCTAGACTAGGGTCTAGCTCCTCCGTGGCATCAACGAACTCATTGTTGTTGTTGTCATTGTCATTGTCGTTATCGCCATCTCTGGGGTCGGTCATCCAGATCATCTCCAGGTCCGTCCTCAGGGCCAAACCATTGGTAACGGCCGGGGTTGCGACGTTCCAGAGTGGAGTCGCGATGGTACGGGAAGTCATTGCCGGGAATGGATCCACGGTGGCCAGGGTCTGCAGAACCACGAAGGCTCTGAGACGCAGCGTCGTGATGCGGAGTCATCAACACTGCCAGACTTCAAGCTGTGAAGCTCCTAAACTGGCTTACAGAAGCCAGAGGTTGCCTGTGGTTAGACATGGCTTGTTGGGTGGCAGAGAGGTGGAGATCATCCACTGCACCTGCTTCTTCAGCAAGTGCTGCTGCAGTATGAGCGCGAGAGCACGTAGTCATGGTCATAAGGAAATGGAACTGGATATGCGTATGAGGTTTGGGACAGTGAACCCACACAAGTGTGAGTCTGAAATACTGTCAAGTCCTGGTCTACTCCGGTAGGAGGTCCGGTCAAGTCTGAATGGAAGTGGATGAAGGGGGAGAGCAGATGGTGGACAAGAGATTAGTCTGGCCGGAGTTGGTGGCTGATTGGATTCAATGACTAAGGACAACGAGCATTGATCCCTTGCATAGGTTCCGGTCAGGCAGAGGTGGAGATGAAGACAGACGGAAGCAGGAGTAGTGACTATGGTTGATTTCAGACTGAGGTGTACAAGGTAAACTAGAGGGTACTTATACTAAGTAGAAACTAGGGTCGAGTACATATGGTGACAAGTAAACAACCTAATAGCAGACAAGGGATGACCGGAGTTAGGACTAGGTCAGGTCCGGTGAAAATGCTACAAGGTCTAGGATATATCGAGTTCACGGGGAACTTACGTCAAGGCAGGGTAGACGGCGAAGTGTAGTAAGAGTGAACGGGGTATAGACCAAGGGTTGTACTTAACGGAAGGTTATCTGCATGACCGCGACTGGAGTTGAGCTGTAGGGCTGCGATGTGACCGGAGTAACCGGATAAGATCTGGAGTTGGACATGGTCGTAACATATCCCTTGCATAGGTTCCAGTCAAGAGAAGGAGACAGAGACAGAGACATACAAGAACAGGAGTAGTGACTTATGTTGATTTCAGACTGAGGTGTACAAGATAAACTAAAGGGTACCTATACTAAGTGGAAACTAGGGTCAAATACATATGGCGACAAGTAAACAATCTAGTAGTGGACAAGGGATGACCAGAGTAAGGATTAGATCAGGTCCAGTGAAAATGCTACAAGGTATAGAATATATTGAGTTCATAGAGAACTCACATCAAGGCAGGGTAGACAGTGAGGTGTGATAATGAGTGAATAGAGCATAGTCCAAGGGTTGTACTTAATGGGAGGTTATCTGTGTGACTGTGACTGGAGTAAGTGATGAGTGACCAGAGTTGGGCTAGAGAGCTGTGATGTGACTGCAGTGACCAGATAAGACCTGGAGTTTGACATGGTCATAACAGTGTCCATGCTTGCTATACTCACACTTGGGAACTCTGAAAATGTTGGATACAATCTGATGCTGATTTACTTCACATCTATCCCCCAACACCTTTTGAATGCCAGGGTTGACACCATTGAAGTCAAGTCCCAGCCATATGATATCATAGATTGGATTTTCTTCAACTTTTTGATTGAAGGGAGTTCCTCAGCTTGTTGCTGCATGGACTCTTCAGATTGGAAACTCGCATGATGAAACAGATGCACACTTGAACTGACTTACAGTGTCTGGGGTGTCTGAAATCAGACAGTTCAGATGAATAAGTCCCATCAGCCAGTCAGACCATTTCAGACCATCAAAACAATATGGTGTCTGAAATCAGACAGCCAGACAGCCAGACAGCCAGACCTTTAGGCTTTCAGACATGTCAGGTGATAAGACCTCTAGCTGGACAGGAAATAAGACATATAAGTGTTAAATGTAATGTGACCAGACAGGGAATTGAACTCTGGACCTTTCAGGTCTATACCAGTTGCTCTAACCACTGAGCTATATGGTCAAAGATACATGGTGTTCAAGCCAAAACTTGCTGGAAGCGCACATAGTGCTGCTGAGCTGCTCAGATAAGGTCCAGACTAGGGTCCAGTGTGAGTAACTGTGATATAGACAGTTGTAGAGAGGTATACAGCACCTAGAGTCCAGTGTGAGTAACTGAAGAGGAGAAACACTGGTCTCTACAGGATATGTGTGCTTTTGAGTAAACAAATGTAAACAACAAGTGAAGGAAACAACTCAAGGGTGCATCTAGTGCTACAATGCAGCTATGAAGCTAAAACAACCTGGTAGTAAGTAGGGTAGACCATGATAGTAAGTAATAGACTCATAAGAAGAGGTGGAAATTACCAAAACTAACAAAAAGGGACCTGGAGTAGATAAGATTGGTGGCACAAATACATTTTTAGTGTGGCAACCATGCTTTAGAGGAGGACCTGAAAAGCAGTAATGTGATATGAGCAAAAAAATTGCAGTAAGGGTTGACTTGGGAAGGAGCATTTTATAATCATTGGATGGATTGGGGAGGGACATTGCATTATTATTGGATGCCTTTGACAAGACAGAAGAATATGCAGGACACTTTTTTGCAGAAGATGTAGATGAGTAAACTGAAGACTCTTTGATACCAACTTTCTTTAAGCTGTGAAGTGCAGGTGTCCCATAATCAGAGACTGGGGCAGAGTCTAGTGAGGAATTGAGGATGATTGAGCTATCTATTAACACACCTAACCTACCATATCCTTGTTCACTACATCAGGAAGTTGATGAGAATTTAACAAAACCTTATCTACTATTTTCATGTATATAATGTACCCCCTAAGATATCATTTTGATACAATAGTGGATCAGGCCAGTTAATCCAGGACAGCAAAGATAGTATTGGTCAGCTATTTCCATCACAGGTTAACTTGATCAAGTACATGGTCTAAGCTACATTTGATATTTTGATGCACAAAGATAGCAAAGTCTAATTATGTTAGTTTTGGTGATTTCCACCTCTTCTTATGAGTGTATTACTTACTATCATGGTCTACCTTATTTACTACCAAGTTCTTTTAGCTTCATAGCTGCATTGTAGTGCTAGATGCACCCTTGACTTGTTTCCTTCACTTGTTGTTTACATTTGTTTACCCAGAAGCGCACATACCCTGTAGAGTCCAGTGTTTCTCCTCTTCAGTTACTCACACTGGACTCTAGGTGCTGTATACCTCTCTACAACTGTCTATATCATTAGTTACTCACACTGGACTCTAGTCGGGACCTTATTTGAGCAGCTCAGCAGCACTTTGTTTGCTTCCAGCAAGTTTTGGCCTTAACAGGTTATGAGCCCTGTGTGCTAAAGTGGTGATGTTCCCGGTTAACCCCCCCCAAGTAAGTCATGTACCCTTGACCATATAGCTCAGTGGTTAGAGCACCTGGTATAGACCTAGGAGGTCTAGGGTTCAATTCCTTCTCTGGTCACATTACTTTTAACACCAGCTGGAGTTGGGCTAGGTTGCAGACCAGACAAAGGGAGTGGCCAGACTGAGACCAGAGTAGTGACTAGTGGTAGGTACAGGTTCAACATGGCGGAGTTAGACCACAGATCTGTCTAGAGAAGGACAGGAATTAGCCTTGAGGTGTTGATGGACATAGTGACTGGAGTTGAGCTGGAGTGCAGCTATGGGGCTGGAGATGGCCAGACTAGATGGAGTTGTGTCTATGCCTAAGGAGAGGTCAAGCAGCCCAAGGTTAGACTGGAGTTGCAACTGGGAAAGGTATGGATATGATGCCTTGGCAAGGCCTGACTTGTCCAACGTTTGTCATATCCATACTTTTCCCAGTCACAACTCCGGTCTAACCCTGGCCCACCTAACCTCTCCTTAGGCATAGACACAACTCTAGATCTAGTCTGGCCATCTCCAACCCCATAGCTGCACTCCAGCTCAACTCCAGTCACTACATCCATCTCTACCTCAGGACTAACCCCTGTCTTCCTACAGACAGATCTGCAGTCTAACTCCTCCATGTCAGACCTGTACCTACTGTTAGTCACTACTCCGGTTTCAGTCTGGCCACTCCCTTTGTCTTGTCTGCAATGTAGCCCAACTCCGGATGGTACATCCAACTCCAGCTCAGGTCTGCTCCTGGTCCACTCTGCTCCCTCTGTCAGGTCCACCAATGGCCTTGGACATTTCCATGTCCAACTCCAGACCTTCCTCTGGCTACTCCGCCCTTCCTCCAGCTGTACACTCCCTCCACTTGTACACTCCCTCCGCTCTTGCACTTCCTCTGGTTCCACTTCCTCTGGTCCTGGACATCGCTCCGGACTTAACATTAGTTAAGTCCACCTCCAACCCTTACTTGTCCTCTTCCAGCCTAGTTTCCTTTACCTACTTGTCTCTGCATCTGCTCCATCATCCCTATAACACTAGTTCTTCTGCTCCAGTTTATTTTCCTGTCCCTGCTTTATTTTCTTGTACCTGGTTTATTTTCCTGTCTGCTTCTGCTCCATCCCTTGTCTCGACATTAAGGTGTTTACATGTCACCGTATATACTCACCTTAGTTTCATTACTATGTAAACTACCATACTCCAGCCTAGTAGTCCTTAGGTCAAATCTCAACTAAGATACTCCTCCCTCTGTACTACCCACTATGCTCTCCTAATCCATCTGTTCACCTGAACTTCTGAACTCTGGCCAACTCTGGCCTCTGTCCTATCTCATCCTCTTGGTTTTATGTTTGCTTCTAGCAAGTCTCCTACTCGCACACACTGCAAGCATTTCCCAATGTTTTATGACAAAACATTGTAAAAAAATAGAAGAAAGAGATACTCTTTTATTTACAATTTTGTTCAACAAAAAAGACAAATATCATACAGCATTATTCTTATCATTTTTGTGTCAAGACATGATTTGAGATCATTTGTTATGTTGGGACTATAAAATATTTAACCTTTTTCTTCTGCCTGTTCCTTGCAAAACAAATAAAGAAATGACAATGTAACTTTTTCCACAGTAAGCATTTTCAATTTTCTGCAGTGCAAAATTAAAATTGAATCAAAAGACACTCTATTCCACAAAAATAAATGTTTAGGGCCAGCCAATCAGCATTCAGGAACAATGATGTTTCTTGAAGCAAAACTTATTGTTTCTTTTAACATGTTTTCAAGAATCATATAATATCTTATTTTTAATAACACATGCTGAAATACTTGCTATGAGAAAAGTTACATTGTCATTTCTTTATTTATTTTGCAAGGAACAGGCAGAAGAAAAAGGTTAAATATTTTATAGTCCCAACATAACAAATGATCTCAAATCATGTCTTGACACAAAAATGATAAAAATAATGCTGTATAATATTTGTCTTTTTTTAAAAACAAAATTGTAAATAAAAGAGTATTGCTTTCTTTAATGTTTTGTCATGAAACATTGAGAAATGCTTGCAGTGCATCCCAGTGCTGTCCAATGACAACAGCAACCCCCAGCCCATCCTCTCTGATGGACAATGACAACCCCCTGCCCATCGTCTCTGATGGATGACCACGACCCCCAGCCTGTCCTCTCTGATGGATGACCACAAATGATGACAACCCCCATCCCAGCACCCCATCCCAGCATTGTCCAATGATGACAATGACTACCCCTACATTGCCTCTAATGGATGAAGACTGACAATAACCACCCCATCCCAGTGTTGTCCAACAACAACAACAACAATGACCCCACCACCACCAGTGATGACAACAATGCAGGCAACAGCGTCAACAACCATGACAATGATGACCAGCCCCAGCGATGATGACACTCCCTGTGTTCCCCATCCCCAGCATTTGCCAGCACATTGCCTGAAGATGATGACAGCATTCTCCCAGCCCAGCGTCATCTGGTCACCCTGACGATGCGTGCCCCATGTCCCCCAGCCCCAGCATTGATGATGCCCCCCTATTTGTATATAATATATATTTGTTGTACTAGTGTTTTTTTGTTCAGAATTAATATAAATTTATTAGCATGAATATTGAATAAATTAAGTGGCAAAAGAATACAGATGGATACAGCTAATGGCCTGGCTGGTCTGGCCAATCTTAATAGTCTAATTGGTCTGACTAGTCTGAGTCTCTGAATTGTCTGGCCAGTCTTACTGATGTGACTTGTCTGGGTGGCCTGACTGGTCTGGTTGGTCTGGATTGTCTAAGGGGAAGCAATGGGCACATGAGGTGAGTAGCCATGATGCTGGCCCATCCAAGCCAATAGCTCCAGAGGAGGGGAGAGGTCGTCACAGTGGACATGCACAGACTCGGGGATGTAGCCAGTCCCATTGCCCTCGCAAGCAGGTCAAGTCGGCCCCCATTGTCAACAGCGACAACAAAGACACTGCCAAGCCTATTTGTCGTGGTGTCACAAAGATCTATGACCTTCACAATCCCCCTCCTGACTTCCCCATCCTTCCCATGATGGATCAATATGCCCACTGTGCCTGTCACATGTTACCCTGTGCCAGGAAGGAGGACTGTGCATGCTTCCAGTGCAACAAGGGGAAGCATGGGTGCAGCCTTTCACTGAAGCGTACGCAGTCTCAATTGCAATTGTGTGCACCAGCAACACGGACCAGCCAACTGGACCCCCCCTCTCACTGGCACCAACCTCTGGACCACTGCATACCAACCCTCCCCATTTGACTCACAAATGCAAAGCCAAGAGTCTGGTTTCTGCAGATGTTGCATCTGCACGTCCAGCACATGCAGCTGGACCTTCAACACCTGGCCCATCAAGGGGCAAACGTGAACGTGAAAGTAAATTAAATATTTGTTTTATTCCATTCTGCTGAATATCTAAACAGAATTTGATGGAGTGCTGATAGTGCAACCACGATGGCTGTCAAAATCGAGGGACCGCAGTACAAGCATTGAGTACAGAAAACATATGACCACAGCAACAACAAGTGCCTGCAGCAAATGTTCTGACTTGAAGGAGAAGTTGGGTGATGTGACATAGAGGCTGGAGGTGCAAGAGGTCCAAGCAGACACACTTCACCAGCTCATGGAGAGTCTGAGGTCAAGTACACTAATTGTCCCTCCAGTACCGTCCCATCCTGGTGCCATGCAGACTTTCACACCAGTTGAAGTCCTGCATCCATTTTTCATATGCACTCTCCTTCATCTCTCCATGCTGAGTCACATTCCCCTATCGTGTCCCCCCCAACTGGCCCTCCTGCAGACCATGGACCAGATCCAACAATCCCTGCAGTTGCAAGTACGGAACCCAGGAAGATGAGAAGACAATGACAGGTCAGAACCAGGTCCATTTCCTCTGTTCTTCTCACAACTCACGAGTGCTTGAACTTTGGCTGTCTTGCCAATGTGACGATGAGATCTGTTTGACTGCAAGAGCAGCTTTTTTCACATTCAATCCCTTCCTGGAATTGCAAGATCAGTTAGCCTTTTCACTGAATGAACTGTAACATACCTGTATGCATCCATATAGCGCCAGCACTTTCAAAAAAACCAGTGGATTGTGGTTGTATCACAAAGGTCAAGACAATGGCAGGTAGCACTCCAAAAAAGTTGATTTTTCCAGTAAAAATTGAAACATTCTGAATAAAAACACCAAACTGTCTAAAACAGCTTATTTTAGCTACTTTCTGTCCTAATACTTTATTTTACATTAAAATGTTTAAGTACAAAGTCCCCATAGAGGCACTGTTCTTGTGCTTCCAACACTGTAGCTCCTCCCAGCCCCCTGTAGGTTCATCCTCTGACTCTCAGGTCACTTCCCAGGCCATTGAATTGTTGATATTGGGTGTTTGTGCACCTATTGTTGTGTTGTGTAGTGCATTTTTAGTGATTACTTCAGATGTTTTCCTTTCCAGGTTGATTAGGTGATCTGTAGCTTTCATGTTTTCCCTTATTTGCTTTGTTTGTATAGTTGAAATTTTCATGCCCAGAGTCTTTTCTCTTCAGTCTCTGACACTGGGCACAAGAGTGCTTCTTTGTGGTTCATCTTAATAGGAATTTGCAGGAAATGCAAGTCTCCATTCCTTTGACCCCTCCTCTCCTCTATACTCTCTCTAACTCAATGCTGACATCCATTGGAATGCAGACACTGGGTCAACTGCTCAAATCACCCCACATTGCCACTGGATACAAAATTATACTCCAAAATGTGTCTCTATCAAGTTGGCAGATAATAAGGTGGTCCAATCAGCTGGAGTGGGGTCTATGGTCTTTGTACTGGTCATTGGAGGGAAGAGACTGCATCCTATCAAGTTTACCAATGTTCTACATGTCCCTGACTTGAGAAACAACCTACTTTCTGTCCTATATCTGTGTTGAAATAAAGGCTTTGTTGTCAGCATAGATTTGATGTGAATGGCTTTTAGACATCCTTTTTGTGGGCAACATTTGGAACAGCAACTGTGCCTTCCTGGAAGGAAAAACTGTCCCATTGATCAAATTTGCCTCTGCAGCCACCACCATTTCTCTAGACCTCAACCTGTGGCATAGGAAACTTGCTCATCACCATCTGGCTGACATGAAAGCTCTTTTGAATCACAATCTGGTGACTAGGATGACCATAAACTTGAAAGCAGCTCCTGATCCAATCTGTGAACCATACTTGGCTGGTAAGATGCATGCCAATCCCTTCCCTAGCTCTTTATGGTGCACCTCAAGACCTCTGGAACTTGTCCATAGTGATGTCCATAATGTAGGCCACCTCTCCATGTCTGGGTATCAATACTGGATCACTTTCATCGACGACTACTCGAGATTTCGCTTTGTTATCCCTCTGAAGGCCAAGTCACAAGCTTTTGAGGCTTTCAAGACGTTCAAGGCCTTTGCTGAGAACCAGAGCGAGTGAAAGATCAAGATTCTGCGCGATGACAAGGGAGGGGAGTATATGAGCAATGCTTTCATCAATTTTACCACCCAATGCAGCATTTGGAGGAGCTGGCTGCTCACCAGTCCAATGGTACTTGGAACCTTGTTCCGAGGCCTGCTGGGAGCAAGGTCATCAGCTCAAAGTGGGTATTTAAGGTAAAGCACAATGCAGATGGCTCTGTAGATCACTACAAGGCTCAATTGGTGGCCAAAGGATACAACCAGTGTCCTGGATGGATCATTTCAAGTGCTCTATCTCACTCTTCCAAAGGCAGTATTGCCTTGATATCCTTGATAGGTTTGGTATGGCCAATTGTAAGCCCATCTTCACTCCCAAGGAACCTGGCCTTCATCTCTCTTGCACTCAGAGCCCCCAGAATGCTCAGGAAACTGAAACTATGTGTCAGACTCCTAATATTGGCCCAATTCAACTTCAATCCTGGCTGGGCCCACTGGATCACTGTCAAACACCTCTTCCACTATATTAAGGGTACTCTTGACTACTCTATCACCCATTCCACTAATCCTGCTCAGCCTGATGCCTTTATCATGTTCTCTGATGCAGACCATGCATCAGCAACATGACAATTTGTCTGAACTGACTTACAGCATCTGGGGTGTCTGAAATCAGACAGTTCAGATGAATAAGTCACATCAGTCAGTCAGACCATTTCAGACCATCAGCACAAGGTGGTGTCTGAAATCAGACAGCCAGACAGCCAGACCTTTAGGCTTTCAGACATGTCAGCTGATAAGACCTCTAGCTGGACAGGAAATAAAACATATAAGACCACTCAGTTAGGTAGACCCTCAGGCTTTCAGACATGTCAGCTTGTAAGATTCCTAGTTTCACAGGCCATAATATATTTCAGCCATATCAGCTAATAAGACTTCTAGCTCAACAGGAAATAAGACATATAAGACCATCAGTTAGCCAGACACCCAGTCAATAATTCTTTTAAAACCAGTCAGCCAGCTAGACTTTCAGATCATCAGACATATCAACCAATAAGACTACTAGCTACACAGGAAATAATACATATAAGACCAGCAGCTAGCCAGATGAAGTTCAGCTCAACAAATTCTCAGATCCCAAGACCATTAGGAAGGTCAGACACTCAGACACTCAGAAGATCAGAAGATCAGAGGTTTCAGCTCAGCATATTGTTTGGCCCCCAGATCTTCAGACCAGGTCAGACTACCACCTTTTCAGAAGATCATGTGTGCAGAAATCTCAGCACCCAGACACTCAGACACTCAGTATATCAGAATTTCAGAGATTTCAACCTAGCATATCCTCAGGCAGAAAATCAGTAAGCTCAGATACTTGGCTACTCAGTAAATCAGAATATCAGAGGTTCCAGCTTGGCATATGCTTAGATCATCAGATTATCATATGTGCAGTAGATGAGATTATCAGCCAATCAAATATTTATATTAGACAGACTTATATTGGGTAGCACAATCATCTACACTAGTACAATGAATATTATTATAATTATATTACTACTATCAAATTAATACATTGCTACAATTGAATTAATAGTAGCTGGCAGCAGCAGCAATAGAGCGGTGTGAGTCAAAGTGTGGATTTGGGTCGGAGTAATAACCCAAACACAACACCAACAAAGGACTACGAAAATGTGCGAGTGGTGGTTTACCTCTGCAGTGTCCAGAGAGGATGTGCTGAGGAGGGGGGAAGGGGATCTACACCAACAGGGTGATGTAGATGATGATGCAGGATACTCCTGGGGTACAGGAGTAATAGAAGACGAAGGGGATAGGGGTCTGGACTCTTCCTAAAGCCTAGGAAGTGTCAAAGCAGGGATTGGGTTGACTGAGACTGAAACAGCAATACTACACCTAGAGATTGGTGCAGCAAGGGGACAAGGGGGCTCCTGACGTCCAGAAGCAATGAGAGATGAAGGATTGACTGGCTAGACTCCACTTGAGCCTAGAAAAATACTTGGACTTGAATGGATTGAATAAACTTGAGATATCAGAGCCTTTAGACCTTCACTGAAGCCTACAAGACTCAAAGAGCTGAGGGGATACTGACTGAGAGAGTCTGAGAGAGGGATAATTTCGTGCAATTGGGTCTCTTTTCACTGGGCTGAGCCCAGGGGTTTAAATACATGGGGGGCACAGCATTAAAGTACAAAAAGAGAAGGGAGTAAGCAGAATTTGTCAAGGATTGGTAAGGGATTGGTAAGAGCTTTGTAAGGGGTTTGTAAGCAATCAGTAAGCAAGGGATAAGCAGGAATGAGTAAGCATAGGGAGCATGAATAAGCTGCTGAGTAAAGGAATGAGTAAGCTGCATGACAAGATTGATTGGTAAGGGAGTGAGTCATCAGCTGAGTAATATACCAAAAATGCGAAAGGGATAGAGTAATACTGATGACAAAAGAGTATCAGTAAGCAAGGGATGAGTCACTGCACAGCAGAAGGAGTCATTGATGCACAGCCTAAGAAGTTTGATGGGGGGCTGTGTACCATCAGGAATTTGATGGGACAACAATGGGGAAGATCTGAGATAAACAGGGGAATTGATCCGAGACAAAACAGCCACAAGAAGGGTACCATGGGTCCAGAGGTCTTTTGGGGGGTCAGCATACACTAAGGTATAGTGCATGTGTTCTAGCGCCGCTGAAGCGCAACCATGGGCTCCCTTGACGAGCTCTCTTCTGGGAAAGAACGAGAGATGGTTCTTCTTCCTAATAGCACAATAAAGTGGGGGCATTACTGTCATGGTGCTGGGGGACGTCATCTGAAAGTAGGGAAGCGGATAGAGTACTGAATTCAACGCATCCAGGGAAGCGAGACGAACAACAGAGGAAGATGGACATGGCAAGTATCTGGGAGGAAGGGACCATAGGCTGAGGGCTCAGGGGACACAGAGACGACCAGAGAAGACTTCTCAAGCTTGACAATAGACCTAAGATGACCAAAGTACGTCCTTGACACAGGACTGACAAGGAGAATGCGCTGACCAAGAATGAGAGGGACTGAGGGAGCAGGCTGGGAAGATATGTGCCAGGCAGTGCACGGGAACTCTGGGAGAGGCTGTCCTAAGAGCAGGACATAGTGGAGATCTGCAGCAATAGCAGAGAAATGATCCAGAGAAAATATGGACTCCATAGTGAGCAATGAAGCGGATGTCTGGATTGCGGGGGGAATATCTCCGTGGGAAATGAATGGATTTGTGTCGGAACTTGACAGGCAGATAGACCACGTTCTAGGCTCTCTGATGGTATAGTCACATGCCTGATAGCTTCAGAAACAACGGAGCTATCCAAAATATCGGAATGCCGGCACTGGGCGCCTAAAAATGACATTTGGGCACTAAAAATCATTTCTTCTCTTTCTCCTTCATTTCTCCATCAATTCATTGGCTTCTTTGATCGTTCTGGTATGGGAGTTGGACTGCAGATGTGTGCATTCCTTTCTCATACCACAATTGATGTTATTCCTTCAGTTTCTCCTGCTTCTTGGTGGTTCTTGTGCAATAGATGGCTATGATGAGGGTTCGTCATGCTTATCCTTCGCATAAGGATCATTTGATATAGGTGTTATCTTCCATGTTCACTGTACCAAACCTGTTTGGTGTGTGACAGCGGTCATGTCGTCGACAATGCTGGTGGTGGCCACATCAGTGACACTGGGGGGTGGTCATGTTGTCATCGCTGGTGGTGGCCACAGCATCGAGGCAGGTGGGGGCGGTCATATCGTCGTCATCGACAGTGGTGGGGTGTTGTCGCTGGTGGTGGCCACGTCGACGATGCAGGTTCAGGGTGGTGTTGTTGCTGTTGTTGTTGACAGTGGTGATGGCCACATCATTGCCGACAGTGGTGGTGGCCGCATCGTTGATGCAGGTAGGGCGTGGTCATGTCATCGTTGACACAGGTGGGGTGGTCACGTCATGGTCAATGACGGTGGTGGGGTGGTGGTGGTGACTGTGTCATCGATGCAGGTGGGGCGGTTGCGTCATGGTTGACGACGGTGGTGGGGTGGTAGTGACCGTGTCGTCAACGCAGGTAGGGCATGGTCGCGTTGTCATTGACATAGGTGGGGGGTGGTCGTGTCATCGTCGATGATGGTGGTGGGGTACTGGTGGTGGCCACATCGTAGTCGACACAGGTGAGGGATGGTTGTGTCATTGTCGACGACAATGGTGAGGTGGCGGTGGTGACCACGTTGTAGACACAGGTGGGGGTGATCATGTCGTCATTGATGATGGTGTGGTGGCAGGGTGGTTGCATCGTTGACAATGATGGGGTGGTGGTGGTGGTTGCATCGTCAACAATGATGGGGTGGTGGTGGTGGTTGCATCGACAATACTGGTGGGCGTTGTCGCCATTGTTGTTGGCGGTGGTGAAGGTCGACGCAGTCGACATTGGGCTGTTGTGGTCGTCAGTGTTAGTGACTAGTGGGGGAACTGTGTACGTGATGTCGACGATGGCTTTGCCATCACTGTCGTCATTGTCGTTGTGGGTGGTGATGGTGGTGGTGGTGGTGGTGGTGGTGGTGGTGGTGGTGGTGGTGGTGAAGGATAGTGGTAAGGGAGAACTTGTGAGAATTTGTTGAAGTGTTGTGATTACAAATCACAATTTGTAATCACAACACTTCAAAAAATTCCTCAGTCTGCTCTGCAACAACAAAACAAAGGTAAGTAATATACTACTACCTAGGCAAGTACCTACCATCCCCATCAATGGACTACTGACAACATGGCCACCGACAACGCGACTACCACCACCACCCCATCACAGTCGACGATGACAACACAGTCACCACCACCCCACTGTCGTCGACAATGGTGCGACCACCCTCCACCTGCGTCAACGACGCAGTCACCACCACCACCCCACCACCTTTTCCAGTGCATGTGTCAGGATCAGTTCTCCTTGATGATCTTACTAGGAGGTCCAGAGGTGCAGGGAACTAATGAGGAGGTAAGTCCAGACACTAGTAGATGCTAGTTAGTGCGGAGGGTCAAGTCCAGGTTAAATGAATGAAGTCTGGGCACTAGAGAAGCACAGGGAGTAAGTCCGGGTTTTTGTGGAGTAAGTCCGGACTGCGGGAAAGTGGTCCGGAGTTGAGCACAGCTTGTCCAGAGCGAAGGACATCCCAGAGGTGGGATAAGTCCTGAGAGATCTAGCATTGAGTCTGGAACTGGGGTGGCTTTTGCCCTCATGTGAGTAGGAGACTTGCTAGGATTGGACATAGGACCAAGGGGATGAGATAGGATGGAGGCCAGAGTTGGCCAGAGTTCAGGAGTTCAGGTGAACAGATGGATTAGGAGAGCATATTGGGTAGTACAGAGTGGGGAGTATCTTAGTCGAGATTTGATCTAAGGACTACTAGGCCAGAGTACGGTAGTTTATATAGTAATGAGAACTAGGGTGAGTATATATGGTGACAAGTAAATACCTTAGTCGGGACAAGGGATGGAGCAGAAATGGACAGGAAAATAAACCAGGTACAGGAAAATAAACCAGAGTGGGAGCAGACATGGGGAACTAGGATTACAGGGATGATGGAGCAGATGCAGGGACAAGTAGGTAAAGGGAACTAGGTCAGAAGAGGACAAGTAAGGGTTGGAGGTGGACCTAACTAATGTTAAGTCTGGAGCAATGTCCAGGACTGGAGGAAGTGGGACTGGAGAGAGTGTACAAGTGGAGGGAGTGTACAGCTGGAGGAAGGGCGGAGTAGCTGGAAGAAGGTCCGGAGTTGGACATGGAAATGTCCAAGGCCATTGGTGGACCTATCAGGGGAAGTGGAGTGGAACAGGAGCAGACCTGAGCCAGAGTTGGATGTACCATCCAGAGTTAGGCTAGATCACAGACCAGACAAAGGAAGTGGCCAGACTGAAACTGGAGTAGCGAATGGAAGGGTAGGTACAGGTCTGACATGGAGGAGTTAGACCGTGGATCTGTCTGCAGGAAGACAGGGGTTAGTCCTGAGGCAGAGATGGACATAGTGACCAGAGTTGAGCTGGAGTGCAGCTATGAGGCTGGAGATGGCCAGACTAGATCCAGAGTTGCGTCTATGCTTAAGGGGAGGTCAGGCGGGCCAGGGTTAGACTGGAGTTGTGACTGAGACAAGTATGGATATGACAGCATGAGGAGTGCCTTGTTTGAGATCCATCGGTTTCTGGATTTGCAAGACAAGGTCAGAATGACAGAAACAATTAAACAAACCCACCAGGCACAGGTTCCTCAGAGTCAAAAACATGATTAGCTCTTTGGCACTTTGCATGTGATGGCTCGACTGCATTGACTGCATCGCCTCCATCGTCTACAGCAGCAATCTGAGAGTCGACAGTGGTTTTGCTGCTGTGTTTGCACTTGGGAGGCATACTGGTCACAGCTGAAGAATTAAAAATCCTACAGATACTTTAAATAGACTATGGTCATAAATTTACACGCCGCGGTAAATTGTTCATACTACAAGTACATATAGTGAAAATGGATCATGGATAGAAGACTGCAGATAAAAGTGAAATCAGAAAGCTACTTGCACTTTGTGTTACTACGCACAGGCAGTCGGGGTATGGAACTGGTGCTCCTGCCCCTCCAATCACAAAGAATGTAGTTCAAGATGACATAAGTCGATGAGCTGGAAGTACGGTATGTAGAAGAAGCACCACGAAATGAGGAACGGCAATGCTTGTGCAGAAAGTTGTGGTATGACTCCTCCTCAGCCTCATCATGAGTGTGGCAAAGAGCCAGGCCTGGGTCCACACTGTAAAACCCTGGACCTGCAAAGGGCCGATGAGAAGTGAGCCTGGGCAACATGGGGGGCAGTCTCGATGCCATGGCTGGGAGAATGGATTCGCCAGGTGATTCATTTGCAGTATCAGCAGGGCGGGATTCTTCATTTGCCACACCTACCAACACCTCTTTGACCTGCACCTTCAGGTTGGAGTCAGAATCATGCTTGTTTGCTTGATCCACAGGCGTCCATGTGTCAGCATTAAGATGTGAGAGAGTTTGGATGATGTTCACAATGAACATGTTGTGGGTAAAATATAGAAAGGTGGTGGTCTGCACAGGGAAGGTCTAGCCTAAGGAAGGGAAAAGGAGGAGACCTGTAGGGTAACCTCAGTAGTCTGGCAAGCTACTGAGGGACTATGGTAATAGACTCTACTGTATGTGCGATGTATGCTTATGTAAGTAGGTAAATATACCACAACAATCTGTTTATAACTCCAACATAAAAGACTTGTTGCAGCTGATATTACTGTGGTCATAAGTGGACAGAGGCACAATGATAGCATCACATAGGTGCATCAGAAGGTCAATAATGAGTTCGAAATATGTTGAAACATGCTGCAAGATGGACAGTTTCCATGTGAGATTCGACTGGATCATGATCGTCTTGAGCACACTCAGCTCAAAGGTGTTGAAGAACTTGTCAAAACACTGTCCAAGGTCCTTGTCAGATTTTGGCTTGTAAGGACCATTGAGAAGGACACAGATACTGATGAGAACATAGAAAAAAGATTCAAGATCATGGATTGGCTCGTGTATCACCAGCTGCCCAGTGCCTGCCATGACAAGCTATGCCAACATCCACAACCATGTTCCTTAATAGTATTTTATTTGTTGAGTTACTTCACGTGCACGGAAGGTCGAACGTACCGTGTGATAAAGAGGGGATGTATCAATGGTATGACGTGGGTCACTCTCTGCATCGGCCTGAGGACCCATAGCGAGGACAATATTATTGTCCTTCATCAACTCTGAGACCAAAGTCAAAGTAGGCTGAGCATTATCTGAAAGCACAGGTATGACAGGGACACAGTTGGTGGATTTGTCTGCCATTTGAGACAGCATTGTAATTGGCTGAGTGGGAGGATCAGTGGCATCAGGACTGGTGGTGCTTGAGCAGGTGGCAGTAGAATGATCAGTCATTGGGACTGCATAACCCCAATCACCAAGTACCCCTCACCGCTTGACATTTCCTATTCTCTCGCACAACTCAACTTGTGCATTCGCAGACAGACCAGACATCTTTTGCACGAAATCTGCATGATTGCTTTGTTGTTTTGTACAGGTGAGGAAGAGGTTGACCAAGCTAACATTGCAGTGCAGAATGCCAGCGACCTTGACCACATTCTTGTGGGCTATCAATAATTCAATCAGTGACTACTATAGCCCATGAGTGATAGTCTTGCTCACCAGCTATATAATCAATGAAGGCTACTAGGAGCTCTCCCAGACAGGAAAATTCCATGATGAGGTCGCCGATGGGCTGAGTAACGAGGCGGGATAATATTCGGAGGTAGTCATACTTGGCATGGGCAAGGTCTGAATGGATGAAGTGAGTTGAACTATTGACCAGTAGATTCTTGATGGTTGAGGGATAGGGTGCTTTGACCTGTTGCTTGTGAATTAATGTTGGGATGCCTTTAATCATGTGGCCATTCAAGACCCAGAGAATAAATCCCTTGGTATACTTTCAGACGGGATCAATCCACGTATCTTTCACAACCACCTCCCCAATTTCCATAACACCTCCCCAAACCATTGTTCCTCAACCGAATAGATTGTCGGAGATAAAGAGCACTTTTGTGAGCTCAATAGTGAACTGAGTGGTGAGGTCCACTTGAATTTTTATTTCCTTCTTCAGGTCAACAGGTTTGCTGTCACCAGGTTTCTGTCGCCAGTCAATCAAGACATCGAACCCAAGGGAATGAAGTGAACCAGAGGTGATGCTGATGAGGATGTGCAAGTGTTACGACCATGTCCAACTTCAGATCTTATCCAGTTACTCTGGTCACATTGCAGCCCTACAGCTCAACTCTGGTCGCTCGTCACTTACTCCAGTTGCGGTCGCACAGATAACCTTCCATTAAGTACGACCCTTGGTCTATACCCCATTCACTCTTACTACACTTTGCCGTCTGCTCTGCCTTGACGTGAGTTCCCGTGAACTCAATATATCCTAGACCTTGTAGCATTTTCACCAGACCTGATTTATTTTACCCGGACCTGACTTTATTTTCACCGGACCTGACCTAGTCCTAACTCCAGTCATCCCTTGTCTGCTATTAGGTTGTTTACTTGTCACTGTATGTACTCAACCCTAGTTTCTACTTAGTATAAGTACCCTCTAGTTTACCTTGTACACCTCAGTCTGAAATCAACTTAGTCACTACTCCAGTCTCTATCTGTCTCTGTCTCTGCCTCTGTCTCCATCTCTGTCACCTTGACTGGAACCTATGCAAGGGATCAACGCACATTGTCCTTGTCATTGAATCCAAGCGGTCACCAACTCTGGCTGGACTAATCCCTTGTCCAGCCCTCTGCCCTCCTCCTTTGTCTGCCTTTGTCCAGACTTGACCAGACCCCCTACCAGAGTAGACCCGGACTTGACAGTATTTCAGACTCACACTTGTGTGGGTTCACTGTCCCAAAACCTCATACACATATCCAGTTCCATTTCCTTATGACCATGACTATGCGCTCTCGCGCTCGTACTGCGGCAGCACTTGCTGAAGAAGCAGGTGCAGTGGATGATCTCCACCTCTCCGCCGCCCAACAAGCCCTGTCTAACCGCAGGCAACCTCCGGCTTCTGTAAGCCATTTTAGGAGCTTCACAGCTCAAAGTCCAGCAGTGTTGATGACTCTGCGTTGCGATGCTGCATCTCAGAGCCTTTGTGGTTCTGCAGACCCTGGTCGCCATGGATCCATTCCCAGCGACAACTTCCCATACCATCACGACTCCACTCCAGAACATCACAACTGTCAAGTCCGCGTCTACTCTGGTAGGGGGTCTGGTCAAGTCCGGACGAAAGCGGACGAAGGAGGAGGGCAGATGCTGGACAAGAGATTAGTCCGGCCGGAGTTGGTGACCGATTGGGTTCAACGACTAAGGACAACGAGCGTTGACCCCTTGCGTAGGTTCCAGTCAAGGGAAGGAGACAGAGACAGAGACAGAGGTGGACGAGAACAGGAGTAGTGACTTATGTTGATTTCAGACTGAGGTCTACAAGGTAAACTAGAGGGTACTTATACTAAGTAGAAACTAGGGTCGAGTACATACAGTGACAAGTAAACAACCTAATAGCGGACAAGGGATGACCAGAGTTAGGACTAGGTCAGGTCCGGTGAAAATAAAGTCAGGACCGGGTAAAATAAATCAGGTCCGGTGAAAATGCTACAAGGTATAGGATATATCGAGTTCACGGAGAACTCACGTCAAGGCAGGGTAGATGGTGAGGTGTAGTAAGAGCGAATGGAGTATAGACCAAGGGTCGTAGTTAGCAGAAGGTGATCTGCACGACCGTGACCTGAGTAACTGAGAACGACTGGAGTTGAGCTATGGGGCTGCAATGCGACCGGAGTAACCGAATAAGATCCGGAGTTGGACATGGTCGTAACAGCAACCCTGGCTGTTACTGAGACGACCCTAGGCAAAACACCAAGGACCTAACCACACGCTAAGACTCTGAGAGGATAGGACGTGAGTATCTAGAGCAAAGACCCAAGATGAGCTCGAATGGGGAGCCTCTGGGTACTTGATTGCATGGTATATATACTACTATACACGAGGGCTACACGAGGCTATCCATGAGGCTGTGTGCAGGTAGAAGGCTATGTAATGACATCACTGTGGAGCTAAGGCTATGCGTAATGATGTCAAGGGTGGCAGTGTGTACAGCACGAGGTACAGGTCTAGACTAGGTAGATAAGATAGAGGCTGTACACTAAGATAAGATAAACACTATCTAATTTCAGATTAGATAAGATAAAAAGTTGGACCATAACACTACTCCCCCCTCAGGTGCAGGATTCCAGACTGCAGAACTGAGCATCGCAAACCGTGAGGTTTTCAGGGACACAACTAAATAACGAGTCAAAGTCCGCTTGGGCCATACAAAGTTTCCAAGGAGCAGAGGGGTTTTCTCGGTAAAAGCGCTCCACTACCAGAGGAGAATTCTTTAAATTCAATGAGGGTTCCCATGTTCTCTCATGTTCTTCGTATCCTTTCCAGTGTACCAGATACTGGAGTTGCCTTTTATAAATACGAGAAGCCACAATATAGTCTGCTTTGTATTCTTCATCGCATTCTTCAGAAACATATACCGGACCAGGCCGAGACACGGGCTGACCGGGAAGAGGACCTAAATAAGGTTTTACTCGCGAAACATTCACAACCGGGTGAATCCGAAGAGTTTTCAGGAGCTTAAGCTCAACTGCATTGAGGATTATGTGAGTGACCTCATAGGGACCAATCCACTTCTCCGTAAGCTTCTTAGAAGCATGATTTAGCATACGAAGGTTGTCCGTAGAAAGCCAAACCTGTTGGCCTACAACATAGTTCGGGGTGGGATTTCTATGCTTATCCGCCTGAAGCTTCATATTACGTTTTGCCTTCTCAGAAGACTCAACAACTTTATTAAATATGGTGGCAAAGTCTTTAGCCGCTGGGGCTACTGTGTCCACCATCTCAACACCCATATGAGGGAAATAACTCTGGGTGATTCCGAATGGTGAATCAGTGGTTACCTCCAAGACCGTGTTGTTCCAGATGAACTGGGCAATTTTGATCCATTTGGCCCATTCGTTCTGTTGATCGTTTACGTAGGTTCGGAGATACTGATTAATTTCATGGTTCAACCGCTCTGTTTGACCATTGGTCTGAGGGTGAAATGCCATAGACATTTTCCTTTTTACGCCTAAGAGTCTGTACAACTCCCCCAGGAAGTTGCTTGCAAAGACCGATCCACGGTCTGACACAATGGAAGATGGGAGTCCATGCTGACACCAGACATGGTCTCTAAATAACTCAGTGGTTGATAAGGCGGTTTCCTCTTTAGTGCAAGGCACAAACACGACCTCCTTGGAGAACCGATCAACCACGACTAATATATAATTGTAACTGAGGGATTCCGGCATCTCGGTGAAGTCCATAGTGACGTCAAGCCACAGGCCACTAGGGGTAGGGAGAGGAACAAGACTTCCAGAAGTCTTTTGATTCGATACCTTGGACTGTTGGCACTTTTGACAGTGCTTTACGTAGGTTTGAATCTGCTCCTTCATCTCTTTCCAAGAGTAATGCTTCCTGAGTGCATTATATGTAGCTTTTACTCCTTTATGGCCAGCAACAGGAGTATCGTGAAAGTTCATAATGAGTGACTGTCGCTCTTCGTAAGACTGATCAGTGACGTCGATCAGTTTAATAGATACCGGGTTTAACAGGACCTGGTCCTTGTTGTCTTCGGAACTAGATATGTAATGGTCCGATCGCCTACTAAGCGGATCTGCAACGTGCATCTGGGTTCCCTTTTTATAGATAAGCGAATAGTTAAACTGTGTCATCCACATTTGCCAGTGCGCTTGGCGCTTAGACAAGTTCTGTGACTTAGTAAAGTATGTTAAATTATGGTGGTCCATATATATCTTGAAAGCGTAAGGAGTGGCTTCGAGATAATGGCGCCAGGCCTCTGTTGCTTTTATGATGGCCAGCATCTCTTTATTGTGAATAGGATAATTTCGTTCTGGAGGTGTCATGGAATGTGACATGTACGTGACGGGTCTGAATTCGCCATCTTCGCACTTCACGGATATCACTCCCCCGACGGCGAACTCAGATGCATTGGTTTCGAGGCGGAATTCGCGGTCCTGGTCAGGGTACTGAAGTACCGGAGCACGAGTAAAGGCGGCTTTCAAAGCCTCAAACGCAGTGCGTTCTTTCTCTCCAAAGTTAAATACCGTATCTTTACACGTAAGGTCCGTCATAGGCCTAGCCATGATCGCATAATCTTTAATGAAGCATCTATAGAAATTGCCAAGACCTAGGAACGCACAAATCTGCTTTACATTCGTTGGCTCAGGCCACTTCAAAATATCATTAACTTTCTCAGGGTCCATTTTGATACCTTCACGTGACATGATCATACCGAGGAAGTCGACTTTGGTGACTCTGAAGCGACACTTCTCGGGTTTGACAAACAAATTGTTATCACGTAAACGTTTCAAAACTTCTAGCACAATTCTATCATGCTTTTCCTGATCATCCGTATCCATAAATATCATAAGGTCATCGATATACACCACGCAGACATCCGACATATTGTGGAATATCTCATTCATCATCTTCTGGAATGTCGCGGGTGAATTACAGAGACCGAAATACATAACTAATGGCTCGAAAGCCCCTTTGTGGGTTACAAATGCAGCTTTCCATTCATTGCCTTCGCGAATCCTCACATTGTTGTAACCCCAACGAAGATCCATTTTCATGAAGAGTTTGCAACCTTTAAGCTTGTCAACAAGGTGAGAGATAAGCGGTAGCGGATAGTTATTTTTAATCATCCAGTCGTTTACATAATGGTAATCCTGTACCATGCACTTCTTGCTGTCCTTTTTCAGGATAAAGAAGACCGGTGACGTCTGCTGACTAATAGAAGGCCGAATATATCCTTTAGCGAGTTGATCATCGAGGAACAATTCAACTTCTTTTTGTTCATCAACAGAGAGCGGAATAAGTCTTCCCTTTTTGGGCGGGAAGTCTTCTTTTAGATCAATTCCATGATCCCAAGGTTTTCTTAGCGGCATGCGCTCTGACAACTTTTTACTAAATACGTCTAAGAATTCTCAGTACTCTTTAGGTACCTGCTTCTGAGCTTCTTCTAGGGTCGACTCATCAATAGTGACCTTTGATTCATGAGCTTTTAAAGCTTGCACCCAAGTTTCCTGAGATTCATTTTCCTGTAATAACTTAGCAAAGTGTGTCTCCAAAAGCGACTTGCACTCTGGAGGACACCTAGTTAAATTAACTTTGCCGGTTACCCAATCTATATTGGGATTATGCTTTTGAAGCCAGGTGTGGCCAAGGATAAGCAGTACTTTTCCAAGGCAGGTGACGGCACACCACAGCTTTTCAGCGTGTTTCCCAATACCAACTGTCAACAATACATAATGCGTGATATTTCCCTCCTGATTCCTAGTGCCATCTACGTTAAGCACAGGGACAGGCTTTACCAGCTTAGATAACTGAAGCCGTCGATCAAGAGCCCAGCTCTTGTCAACAAAACAACCAGTGGCGCCGCTGTCTAGCAGAGTGTCTACCTTTATAGTATTAAGTGGTCCGTGGATGCAGACCGGTACCGTCACTTCACATTCCATTGTGAAGGACCTTCATAAGTCCATAGAAACTCCTAAGTTGCCGGCAGGACTTTCCGGTTCCTTAGATGCCAAAGAAGGAGAAGAAATATTTTTATTCGATCGGGAATTAAGCACACTCAATTTTACTTCCGGCGCCGAGCCCTTTGCAGGGACGCCCTTAGAAGGTGCAGTATAGTCCAAGTCACAGTCCATGCTATCAACTGACAAAACAGAAAAGCGAGAAGGAGAAACCGAGACAGGAGAAACTACAGAAGACACTTTTTTGTAGGTTTTCGCTATTTTTGTACATAGCAAAGCAATGCAGTATTTAAATATTTCCTGCACTGCAGGAGTAGTAGCGCGAGAAAGTCTATAGTCCAGAACACATACAGCTGTGTCCAAAGAAGATTCGAGAGCGAGGATGCCCGATTTGTCCTCACTCACTAATCTTTTAAACCTTTGAAAAATGCCTGCATTTCTGCAAACATCATTCCTCTGACTGCATTTAGCTGGTCATCCTCTGGCTGGGCTTGCGTTGCCCGTGCTTGTGGTTGCCCACGATGAGGGCAGCGCGGCTTTGTGCACTCATGTGCAATATGGCCAAATAATTGGCAATTGTAGCATTGGGGCCCTTTACCCCTTTGCTGGTTTGTCTCAGCGGCACCTATATCCATAGGGACACCACTCCCGGATGCGGCTGAAGACGAATAATTTTGGCCCTGGTAATACTGGGCCAAGCCTTGCCCTTGGAGATTGATGAGGAAGAGTTCCTGGGCTCTTCCCATCGCACGAGCTGAGTTTGCAAGGTGAACATACGTGTCCCGATGCATGCCTTGTATATAGATTTGCTCCAAGAGTTTCCTCTGGAGCGCATGTTCAAGCAAATCGTGAGCGTAATCGTCCACGCATCCTCCCTGATTCTTGAGCGCCTCGAACTGCGCTAAGAAGTCATCAATCCTCTGCCTCGGGCCCTGCCTAAAGCGGAGAAGCTGGGCATGTGCCCACTCGGCGTTGTTACTGGGGAGAAATGTCATATCCATACTTTTCCCAGTCGCAACTCCAGTCTAACCCTGGCCCGCCTGACCACTCCTTAGGCATAGATGCAACTCCGGATGTAGTCTGGCCATCTCCAGCCCTATAGCTGCACTCCAGCTCAACTCCGGTCACTATGTCCATCTCCGCCTCAGGACTAACCCCTGTCTTCCTACAGACAGATCCGCAGTCTAACTCCTCCATGTCGGACCTGTACCTACCATTAGTCGCTACTCTGGTTTCAGTCCGGCCACTCCCTTTGTCTGGTCTGCGACCTAGCCCAACTCCGGCTCAGGTCTGCTCCTGTTCCACTCCACTCCCTTAGCCTTGTCTGCAACGTAGCCCAACTCCGGCTGGTACATCCAACTCCGGCTCAGTTCTGCTCCTGCTCCTGCTCCGCTTCCTCTGTCAGGTCCACCAAAGGCTTAGGACATTTCCATGTCCAACTCCGGACCTTCCTCCGGCTACTCCGCCCTTCCTCCACCTGTGCACTCCCTCTGCTCTTGCACTTCCTCCACTCGTGCACTTCCTCCGGTCCCACTTCCTCCAGTCCCACTTCCTCCGGTCCCACTTCCTCCAGTCCTGGACATCGCTCCGGACTTAACATTAGTTAAGTCCACCTCTGACCCTTACCTGTCCTCTTCCAACCTAGTTCCCTTGTCCCTGCTTTTCCTCCGTCGTCCCTGTAACTCTAGTTCCCCGTGTCTGCTTCCGCTCCGGTTTATTTTCCTGTCCCTGCTTTATTTTCTTGTACCTGGTTTATTTTCCTGTCTGCTTCTGCTCCATCCCTTGTCTCGACATTAAGATGTTTACTTGTCACCGTAT
>JAYMGJ010000685.1:0-57828 GCA_037178675.1 Scleroderma bovista
TGAATCTATTATAGACTTGACTAACCTTAGATAAATCTAAGGCAGGTTTCATTGTTAGTGACACACAAATAATTGTTCCCACATCTGGATTTGTGCAGACCTATTGAGGATATTGCTGCAAATCCTGATGAGCTGAAGTATGGGCTAACAGGTGTGTGTTTGAACATAGTGATTCTAGTAGAGTTGATCATCAACTATTTACACAGAAACATCAAAAAAGTTTGCTTGTCTTGAGCCACATCCACTTCGTGCAAAATCTCAGGGGCGAATGGTGTATTCTGTTCCACTCATTGTTTTTATGGATGATGTGTCAGGGAATGTTTCCAAACAGTGGAACAAGCATATTGTTGTCTCCATGTCAAATGCAAGTTTGCCCGAGAGATGTTGGAAAAGGAATTTTGTATCCGGTTTGTAACTGGCTCACCACATGCAACCCCTATGGAGTTGATGACAGCTATAAAAGAGAGTATATGGTAAGGTGTCAACTTTGTATTATATTCAGTCAAACTCATGATGTATGCACATTGTAGAAAAGCTGCTGAGGATGGCATTGTAGCTTGGGACTGCAAAGAGGGTGAAGAGGTTATGCTTGATCCCTATGAGGTCTTCTTCTGTGGTGACAACCCCATGCAAGCAGAAATGTGTAGCCATGCAGGACTTGCTAGCAACTATCCTTGCCACACATGCCATGGTGGTACAAAGGCATTCAAGGGATTAGAGGCTGGCTATAACACTCTTTTTGTGGTATGTTTGAAAAGCACATACTTACTACAAAGAGCTAACACCTGTTTTAATCAATCTATCAGCCTGGTGAGCTGCAAAGCCCTGAGGACACTGCAGAGAAAATCCATGAACAAATCAAAACTGCAAAAATACCTGGGGCAACAGAGAAAGTTAAAAATGCTACTTCAACCACAGGGGTGCGCGACACAACTTCAGGTGCAATCGTGAATATGCTTGTTGAGATGGGGAAAAAACTACGAAAACCTGGAGCAGACTCACTTCACATGACTGAGGGGCAAGTGAAGGAGGCATTGGAAAGGCAGTTGGAAGAATATCTGAAGGGGAATGAACTTGAGACAGCAATAAATCCACTGCTTGGATTGAAAGGTAAAGTTATCATTATTTATTTTTGTTTCATGTGCTGAAATACCTAAATAGGGACTAATATCCATCTTGACACTCCCACAGAAATACTTCACACAATTCTTCTTGGTATTGTGAGGTACTTTTGGGCACAGACTTCTCATCTTCTGGAGAAAGGGAAGGTTCTTAACCTTTTTCAAATTTGTCTGGAGTCAATTCAGAAAGAGGGCTTGAATGCACCTTCCCTCAATGCTGAATACATTTGTCATTATAAGGGAAGCCTAATTGGAAAGCATTTCAAGAGTTTGGCACAGGTGATGCCATATGTTATCTATGACCTTGTGCCAAAAATGGTGCTTGATGCATGGACAGTCATCGGTGAACTTGTTTTTCTCCTCTGGCACACTAGAATTGAAGATACAGAGGCATATCTGGTAATTTATTTTTATTACAGTTTTTCTGGTTGAAAAGTGTGCTAATATTGCTATTTTTGCAGGCAAAGTTATCCAGAACTATTGATGATTTTCTCAACATCACTGCTCAATGTGCACCAAGTATCCTCATCTCAAAGCCCAAATTTCATTTCCTTGTTCATCTTCCACTTTATATCCGTTGCTTTGGCCCAGCAATCCTCTTTTCCTCTGAACAATATGAGTCCTTTAATCATGTTTTCCGTCTTTCTTGCATCCATAGCAACCACCAAGCACCAAGTTGTGATAGCTGCAATGCCTTTGCACAGCAGGATATCATCAAGCACATTGCAACAGGTGGAAATTGGTATGATAATGCAGTGGGTAAATGGGTAAAAGGTGGCCTCAGAAGTTGTTCAATATCTTGTTGAGCACCAAGTGCAAGCTCGTTTACTGGGTATTATTGATCAAAATTCTGATCCCTGTGAGTACATTTTCAGTTTGCATCATCTACCTATATTATCTCTCATCATATCTTTTCTATTAAGCACATGGTCAACCTCAGATGGCAACCAATAAAAATGGCAGGAAAGTTGTGATACCTCCTGTAGAGTGGCCTACCATACGCTGTGCTTCAAAAGCTCCTGCAGTGTTACCCAAGAGTGCACAGGTGTATCAAGAATCAGCATTTACAGTGAAGAATGGGGAACAAGATATTAATTGGCAGTCATGTGATATTTTTGCAAAGATGGCAAAGTCAGTTTATCACGTCTTATTTTCTCTTGACTACTGTAGAACGTACTGAACAGTTACAGTCATCCATAGGTTGTGTTCAAGAAAATATTACTTTCAACAGGCCATGCACGCAATGCTGAATATGTTGCCATTAAACTATTTTCATTTGGATCAACATTACACCCTCTTCTTCAAGTTCCATGTCTTGAGCTAACAGATATAGAGATAGCTGTTCCTGGAGAGGTGAGTTATTTTCCACAGTCAATTTGTGTCATTAACACCAGTTAGGAAATACTGTGTTTAGTGAACCTTCAACACAATTGCATAGCCTCTCAGTGCAAATCAGTACAACAGAAACATTGGAGACAAGAGAGGTTGAAGACTGCACGCACCATGTCTGTGATTCAGCATGAACCCACCCCTCACTATTTCCTCAATGTCTGGTCAATTCACAACTATGATGCCATATGGTCATGCCTCCCAAAAGGCCTTCAGCATAGTTCAGTACATGTCACAAATATTGCTGAGGTCCACACAAATGCTGTCAAGCAAATCCGTCAGAAAAATAGTACCACAGCCAATACTACCCAGGAAAAAGAGCTGTTGGTAAATGAGGCTCCTGCTGCCTTTGATCAACAGGCACAGTGATCTAAGAAGGGAAAAGAGAAGGCAGTCACAAAACCCACTCAACCCACTCCACCTTCAGCTGTGGTATTGCCTTCACCATCAAGCACACAGTGTAATCAACCCCACACCTCAGTTCATTTCTCTTCCTCTGTCCCCACACTTGCTCAATATGCAGAGCCTGGTCCATCTTCATTGGTGACTGTACAAGCTCCATTACCACTGGCCACTGTATCACCCTACTCACCAGCCACATCATCAATGGGCATGTCAATGTCATCTTATCCAGCACCAGCCCCCCACCCATCATCCCTCTATCATCACCCACCTGACACACCTTCCTGGCACTTCCAACAAACCCCACTGTATCAGGACCATTCTCCTCTTGACTTCCATCAAGGACAATATGATGCAGCCCTGCATCAAGTGCCCATTCTACAGCAGAAACCATTACCACTGCAAGGACACCATTTACAGGTGCCCTCAATATCAAAGTCAAGCCCAGGTCTTCTCTGATGTTCATGCTTCTCAAAAGGAATGACATGCACCATCCTTTATTACCATATTCCATACACCCTTCTGCACAGCAAGGCTATGACTACAATCCTGATGATTTTAATTTACCATAATGTTTTCTATTCAATGCAGGTGTTTAGTGTATCCATGGTTCTATAGAAGTAATACCCTATGTGATCAACTTGAAGCATAGAGGGAAAATACTCCCACCAAAAATGGTGGGGGATCAGACCACCATTTTGATGGGAATATTTTCATGTACATAGGTGTTTAATGTACCCATGGTAATGGTCTATAGAAGTAATACCCTATGTGATCAAGCAGGACTAATTTATCTCAAGACACTAGCTTGCCACCACAAGCCTTCTTTGCCAATGCTTTGGCTTCTGAAGAGATGGTCACTAACCCCTTGCATCCATCTTGTACAATTGGAGTGATCAGTCTGGTAGTAGGAGAACAACTGCTACTGAAATGTCAGCCTTCTTGTACCTATAGGTTGATTAGGAGAAAATAGCATACTATCATACAGGTTTCATTAAAACTACTGCAGATTTGCAACAGTCAATTGTGCAAGTGACCTGCCAATGATGTTGTGTGACAATTGAGTGTGCAAACAAACCAAAACACGTCTTGCTTTTCTTGCGTTTTCATTGTTCAGACCTGTGCCATCTGTTTTCATCATGTTTTCATCCTTTGCAGTTCGCACAACCATGGGAAGGGTGAATACAGGCACAACTGGCGGCCGATCAGCTTCTCTCTCTGTCGGTGGGCCCAGAGGCTCAGCGAATGGGAAGCAATGCAAAGGAGGCCGTGTCTCTTCAGTTGTCACGAGCACGAGATCTTCCAAAGTGTCAGATAATGTCAGACCGACTACAGTGGAGTCGTCTGTGGGCAGCAAACAGAGACACTTCTCTGACTCCAAGGACGAACTGCAACCAGTTTCTGCCAGCCTCTCGCAATCGAGGAGTGGTGGCAACAATCCTCCCGTCGCTGGATCCGCAATGCTTGAGCCTTCTTGTATACAGCAGATGAAGAAAATCACACAGAAGATCACTGAAGATGGCGGTGTTCCCATTGAGAAATTGAAACTGTTCATTGAGGTATGTTGTATCACTATGTACGTCAATTGTTCTAATCAGTTGCCACGCAGCTCAGCGACATTTTCCTAATGCTGGTAGACATCAAAGTGTCTCTACTTTGTTTGGTTCCGGATGACAAGACAGAAGCGTCTGCGGCCAAAAGCCTCATCAACTCGAAAGACTTTTCTGTACGTTGTTTGTATTTTTTAAACTACATTCAAGTTTATTTCCATCATGTCAGAGTTTCCTCAAAAGCAGACTTTTTGCTTGCCTGCTGTCGCCCAATCTCACGGCATATCTGACTGATGCTAACCCTCACATCATGGTAAGTCACTACTAACTTTAGGTTACTTCTACTCACGCAGTTAAGGAGTTTATTCAGCAACATATGGATGTGTTCAAGGTCACAAAGATTATGTTTGAGGACCCGAAAGTTCACGTGTTTCTCAGAAAAATGGTTGCAAGGTTGTTGACAACCATCCGAGGCCAGATCAAGAGCGGGGTAAGTGCTACCGCAATATTTTGATCTTGCTAACTTCCATTTAAGCTGGTCAAGTCGCTTTTCCATCACTCAAGCATCATGGATGTCCTTCAGCGCCTTATTCGTTCCAGTTGCAGTCATATTGATATTGACGCTTTGCACTGGCATTGCACCACATTCTTAGTAAGTCATCAAAAATAGCTACTGATTGTCTACTAAACAATGACCATTCCAGCATACTTGCCTCCAAGTTTTCCTGATGAATCTCCACAACTTTCGAGATCATGCGCTCACAGATCTTTACTCCCCTTCCATCATAGATTTCATGCGCCCTACTCTTCGCGTATACGTTTCAGGATGGCTCAGCTTTGACATTGAAGTGGTGAACAACAATATGGATAATGCTGATACTGATGAGTCACCTGACTTTCAAGGCATGCCAGTTGAAGGCACGGATGATGAACCACACATGTCTGATGACAATGCGGAGGGGATTTCTGACGATGAACATTCTGTGGAGGTCAACAATGATGCTGGATTCCAGGAGGGCTTGGCCGCAGACAGAGACGGAGGGAGTGACGAGGAGGATAATTTCCACTATACCCCTGAGGGTTCTGAATCACCCATAAATTTCTGCCCCAAGGACTATTGGAAATATGCTGACACTTGTCTCAATGCTGTCTGGAGGCATGCCCATAAGGCATCATTGAACAAGGACAAATATCAGATCGCGTATGCAAGGTAAGTTATTGTCTACAGTTATTGTACAAAGCTAATTTTCTACAGCATCTTCGTCCAATATCTTCAGGTGGATCTTTGCGATTTTCCTGGCCACAAGAAAGTTCTCAAGTTGCTGAAGTCAGATGTCCAGGATGTTATCGCTGCCACTGACACCAATAGCACATCTTGGCAGAACACAATCCAGTTGCAATTAGTCTGGTGAATGCTAGATTTTTACAATCCTTTGCACCATCTCTTTCAACCCTTCCCCCATTTTAATTACTACATCGTAGATACTATTGTGTTATGCCGCTCAAATGACAGTGATTTGTTTGCATTTTATTTGTTGCAGAGGTGATACACCCATGACATATGATGGATGACATTAAGCCAACATACCCTCAACAATGTTGAACAGACATAATACATTGACACACCCATGACAATGGCACCACGGTACAAACTAACTATCCACAGGGTGATATCACTGCTACAAACTTCTGGGACACTGAATAAATGTCCCTGTCTGCATGAAAAATTAACTACATTGCTCAACACTGAATCTGAGCCGTGTTTACATACTCCAAACCTGAATGAGAGCCCAGGGAGACCAGATTAGGTGATGTGACTATGTCCAACTCCAATAACCTAGTGCACACACGTGTGGAAAAGTACAAGATTGACTGAACCACAGTGTCAGCTGGACACCTGCCATGGTTGACATAATCCTGATGTCTTCGGCAACTGGCCGTGTAGCACTAGGTGCATTATTATAAGCAAACTCTGCCAGAGGGAGTAGGTCTGCCCAGTTGTCCTGCTGGTTGCAGTAGACGTGGAGGTATTGTTTGAGTGTCTGGTTGGATCACTCTGTCTGGCCATCGCCTTCTGGGTGGTAACTGGAGGTGAAGTGGAGGTGCATGTCGAGGGCTTTTCTGAGTGACCAGAAGAAGTGGGAGACGAACTCAGTACCACAATCTGAGGTGACGTGGGTGGGAACACCGTGCTTGGAGAATACACGGAGTAGAAAGAGCTTCGCGAACTCCGGGCTAGTGATGGTGTTGTGAGTAGGAATGAAGATGGCTTGTTTAGAAAGCCGGTCTACCACGACCAGGATGGCTGTAAAGCCAGTAGATGAAGGGAGTTGCTCAATGAAATCCATCGAGATGGAATTCCATGGCTCCTCCAGTATGGGAAGCTGTTTCAGCAGTCTGTAGGGTCTATGGCGCGGTGTCTTAGCTCGTGCACAAGAGGTACAGGACTGGACGTAGTCCTTGACAAAGGTCCTGAGACCAGGCCAGGTGTACTTACGCCGGATTATTTCCAGAGTCTGGTTTTGCCCAAAGTGGCCAGAGAGTGGGTGATCATGGTGATACCGGAGTACCTGGAGGCGGAGACTGTCCAGGTCCAGTACATAGATGCGACCATCTAGGTGGAGGAAACCTGCCTCATCTGCAGACCAGTGAGAGTCTAGAGGGTCAGAGAGGTGGATCTGGGCAATGGGATCTGAGGGAAGAGCAGATAAGATGTCATTGTGGAGTGTCTCCACATCCATGATGGCGACTGCTCGACGGAGGACCGGGAACTCTAAAATGGTAGCGCGAAGTGAATTAGTGAGCTGTTCTTGAGTGAACAACAGCCAGAGATTTTGGGGGTTAACCCAGGCGTAGCCACTATCCCCCTCTTTGGGGTAGACGTCCCATCGTCTAGTGAGAGTGTCTGGCTTTGCACCGAGTTTTCCGGGGCAGAAATGAATGACAAGATTAAACTGAGAGAGGAATTCAGACCACTGGGCTTGCTGGTGGGAGAGGATTTTGGAGGTAGAGAAATACTCCAGATTTTTGTGGTCGGTGATGACATCAATAGGGGAGGCGGAGCTTTCAAGGTAATGGCACCAGTTCCGGAATGCCTCGAAGATGGCAAGGAGTTCCTTATCATGGGTGTCGTAGTTCAGTTCCGGAGCAGTCAAGGTCCGGGAGTAGAACACTACTGGATGGATCTCTCTGTCAGAACAGGTGATGGACAGGATACCAGCGACGGCGTAGTCGGAGGCGTCAGTTTCCACAATGAAGGGGTGTCCGGAATAAAGTGAGTGAGTATGGGTGTGGTAGTGAAGGCGTGCTTGAGGGCATTGAAGGCACGTCGACAGTCCTCGGAGAAAATCCAAGGGGCATCTTTCTGGGTGAGCCAGGTAAGAGGAACCACAATGTCAGAGTAATTGAATATGAACCAGCAGTAGAAGTTGGCAAATCCCAAGAAGGATTGGATGTCCTTTACCTTACAAGGTTCAGGCCAATTGGAGATGGTTTGGATTTTGTCTGGAGACATAGTCAGACCTTCAGGGGATAGACGGTAGCCAAGATACTCCACTGAGTCTGAGTGGAACTTGCATTTCTCTGGTTTGGTGAAGAGGCCATGTAACTGGAGTCGGCAGAGAACCTCCCGGACATGCTGCTGGTGAGACTCCATATCCTTGGAGTAAATGAGGATGTCATCAAGGTACATGATGATGCAGACATCCAGCATGTCAGCAAAGAAAGTGTTGACAAAGCGCTGGAATGCTGCAGGGGCGTTAGTGAGGCCAAAGGGCATTACTAACCACTTGTAGGACCCATAGTGCATACAGAAAGCAGTCTTCCATTTGTCGCCCAGAGCAATCTGGACTAGATGGTACGCATGCTGGAGGTTGCTCTTTGAATAGATCTTAGCATGGCTGGGGGAGTCCAATAGATCAGAGATAAGGGGGAGTGGATAGCGGTCCTTTTTGGTGATTTTGTTTAGGCCTCGGAAGTCAACGCATAGTTGTAAGGAGCCGTCCTTCTTCTTGATGAAGAGGACTGGAGCAGCGTGAGAGGAAGAGGTAGGGCAGATGAAACCTGTAGTGAGATTCTCATTGATGAATGTCCAGAGGGCAGAAAGCTCAACCGGAGACAGTGAGTAAAGGGTTCCCAGGGGTGGTGAAGTACCTTCTTTGAGTTCAATCTTCAAATTGTAATCGCGGTGTGGGGGAAGTTCGGAGGCTTTCGCCTTACTGAACACATCCGCATAATTGCAATATTCTGGGGGGACGATGTCCAAGTCTGGCGGAGTTGATATAGAAGAAGACTGGACCTTTGCTGAGTCGGCAGGATGCATGAGACAACTCTAGGCAAAACACCAAGGACCCGATGTCACGCACCAAACATGTTTGGTACTGTGGACATGGAGAAAGTTAGCCGATGAAACTAATGTGAAGAATGCACACCCAAGATCTGTTGAAAGATTGTCCCAACTTGAGGGATACAGACAGCCCTCGCTATCCATATCACGCAAAGTCAAGACTATCCTTATGCAAAGAATGAATACAAGCTTGTCATAGCCATCTATCGCACAAGAATGACTATCCTGGAGCAAGAGATGAATGCCATCGTCTGGCAGTCATCCCTCGCACAAGAACCGCCAAGAAGCAGAAGAATCCAAGGATTGATGATCATTTCAGTATGAGAGAGGAATGCAACCTACTGCAGTCCAACTCCCATACCAGAACAACCAAAGAAGCAGAAGAAACAAAGGAGAAACGAAGGAGAAAAGGAAGAATCATTTTTAGCGCCCAAATGTCAAATTTAGGCGCCCAGTGCCAGCATTCCGATATTTTGAATAGCTCCGCCATTTTTGAAGCTATCAATTATGTGACTATACCATCATGGAGCCTAGACCATGGTCTATCTGCCTGTCAAGTTCGACGTAAATCTGTTCATTTCCCACGGAGATATTCCACCCGCAATCCAGACACCCACGTCATCACTCACTATGGAGTCCGCATTTTCTCTGGAATGTTTCTCCGCTATTGCAGCAGACCTCAACTATGTCCTGCTCTTGGGACAGCCTCTCCCTGAGCTCCTGTGTACTGTCTGGTACATATCTTCCCAGCCTGCTCCCTCAGTCCCTCTCGTTCTCGGTCAGCGCGTTCTCCTCGTCAGTCCTGCGTCGCGCACATACTTTGGTCGTCTCAAGTCTATCATTAGACTTGAAAATTTATACCTGGTCGTCTCTGTGTCTCCTGAGTCCTCTGCATATGGTCCTTTCATCCCAGAGTCCTGTCACATCCATCTCCCTCTATCATTCATCTTGCTTCCCTGGACACGTCAAATCTGCTACTTGTGATTCTCTTCCCTGCTATCCCGCAACAAACACGAATGAAACAGTGCTCTAGAACCCTTCTTAGGAGCCCTAATAGAGTACAGAACCTTCCCCTTACTGCTCAAGGGAAGACTGCACTTCGGGAGCACCAAATTTCGTGTTTTTGCTCTACAGAAGCTCAATCCAAGGGATTTGTGACACTCTGTGACCAGCTGTGACTCTACTTGTCATTCCAGGCCCCCTGACACTGCTCTTCTGGTCGGATCAATTCTTTTATTATCCCCCAGCCACTCCCATCAGTGGCACTGCTTCAGAAGCTCATCTCCAGATCTAAAGTTCAATAAATCACAGGTTGTGCTTCCCTTCTGTCTGAGTCACACAGAGTCACTCTGGCTCACTCTGACTCACTCTGCTGCGCATTATTCATCCCCTCTTGGCATTACTAATCCCCATTACTCCCCTTACCAATCACTTACCAATCATCCTTCAAATCATGCTTATCATGCTGCTTATCAATTCATGACTCATGCCCCTATGATTCATATGCATTATGTCATCGCATATGCTCATTTAGCTTCGATCTACTCATCCCATGCTTTCTCCCCCTCTCTTTTGGGCCCCATGCAATGATTTTTCCATATTCTTGGTTATACACCCCTTTTTACCTATGTTTTTGCTCTTTCCCTTGGCTCAGCAGCTTGTTCAGGCTCTCCCCATCGATGACTCAGCCTGATTACACTGCTTATCAATCGCTTACCAATTTCTTACCAATTTCTTACCAAGCACTTAGTCATTTGTGCTTACAGGGCCACAGCCCCTCCTGTATATAAACCAGCAGCCAAAGGCTGCAAGGAAGTGTCTGCTTCCCCCTCAATAAAGCGACCACATTCACTCTCCCTCACTGTCTATAAGCTCTATCTCTGTCTTTGGACTTGTAGGTCACTCAGTGCTGGCCTAAAGCTCCTATATTGCTGTTTATCAGATATATCTTGTATCTGATCATTTCTCTAGGCTCAAGCGCAGTCTAGCATCACTGTCCACTCTATCCCATCACTGTCCATCGCATTTTTGAAGCAGGAACTGTCCCCTTGCTTCCCTGTTGCTCCATCACTGCTGTTACACCCCTGTTGCCAATCTATCATCGCTCTTCTATCCCAGGACTCTTCCTAACCACTGTGGTAGGCTGAAGAGGAGTCAATACAATCCCCAGTCGCATTCCATCCCCATCAGAAGCCCTTCCCTTCCCTCCTGCATCCTTCCTGAAGGCGTGCAGCACATCCCCCTGAGGAGATTAAATACCAGAAACGCAAAGGAAGACCACCACTCGCATATTGCTGTCATTTGGTGTTGGTTGTTGGTTGTTCTGACCTCTTCCCTCACTTAGGCGCACATCGACCACACGCTAAGACTCTAAGAGAAATAGGATGCAAGTACTAGAGCAAAGACCCAAGACAAGCTCAAATGGGGAGCCTGTGGGTGCTGGATTGCACTGTATATATACTACTATACATGAGGGCTACGCGAGGCTATCCATGAGGCTACATGCAGGTAGAAGGCTATGTAATGACATCACTGCAGAGCTAAGGCTGTGCGTAATGATGTCAAGGGTGGCAGTGTGTACAGCATGAGGTACAGGTCTAGACTAGGTAGATAAGATAGGGGCTGTACACTAAGATAAGATAAACACTATCTAATCACAGATTAGATAAGATAAAATGTTGGTCCATAACAACGCAGCTGGAGTTGGTACTTCGTGGATCCTTCCAAACTGCATGCACACACGAATGCAGCTGCATTGATTAGAGAGATGTGCAGAGGGGTGCAAGCCAGAGTGTTGACAGATGGCATAGAGCCGGGGGTAGACTGGCTGGAGAGGCTAGAGTCAAGGTTTCCAGGCAGAACCGGAGAGGGAGTCGATGGGGGCGCTGGCAAACTTCCTGCAAGAGTCCAGAATGTTAAACTACTCAATACCCAGTCAATCAACAGATTATAGCGGGTGAGCCAGTTATGTCCAAGGACAATTGAGCATTCAGAATCCCACAGAGTGAGATAAAAAGTCAAAGTCATGGGGGTGACATCACCAGATGTGGGGAACTGCACTGATAATTCAATAGCTTGAGTAATTACAAAGTTTGATGTGCCATCAAATAGCCAGAGTTGGATGGGAGAGACGGAGTTAGAGGTAAGGTTGTTTTTGTGCACGAATTGTAAATCTACAAAACAATGCATGGACCTGGAGTCCACGAGAGTGTGGATTTTAGGTATATCAAGAGATAAATGGGAAAAATGGGGCATAAGGGAGTTTGGGTCAAAAAGAGTGGACACGTTGAGGTGGGCCTCCTTGGGTGCACTTCCGGAGTCAACGCAGCTCGCCGGTTGTGCGGAGGGCCAGGAGCTGCTTACTCTTTTTTTGACTCGGAGTTGGCACCCAAGTTAGTAGAGTCCATTTTACCGGACTCAGCAGCAATGGCCACAGCGCGAGCCTTGGCCTTTTTGGACTTCTTTGGACAGTTGTCCACAAAGTGACCAGTACCTCTGAAGAACATGCAGAGGTTGTTTTCGAGCCACCGTTTGTGCTTGTCAGCGGTTAGCTTCCCATCCTTACCAAGCTTGTTGGTCAAGTCTGGTTTGGAACTGGATGAGGACTGGTTGCTGGTCGCCTTAGACGAGCCAGAGGTGTTGGCAGAGCTGGGGGAGTTGCTGGTCTTAGCTGGACCAGGCTTAGGGGAGTTGCCTCCGGAGTTGGAGGGCAAGAGTGAATGGGGTATAGACCAAGGGTTGTACTTAACAGAAGGATATCTGTGCGTCCATGACCGGAGCAAGTGACGAGCAACCAGAGTTGGGTTAGAGAGCTGTGATGTGATCGGAGTGACTGGACAAGACCTGGAGTTCGACATGGTCGTAACAGGGTACCTTGGAGTATGGGACTACTGGCCAGCCCTGGCCAGAGCTGTCCAGGGGAGGGTTGGTTTGCTGATGATGCCATCCATGCTGGAACATTTGCAGCACATTGATTGGGTCATGAAGTGCTATGTACCAGTTTCTCAATTGCTCATTAACAGATAACAGAAAGTACCTGTCACCATTGAGGAGGACAGGAGTGATGGGAAAATTAGTTACATGATCAGTGACTGAATTTGAGGATGAACCAGTGTAATGATCTGACTTTTTATCTTATCTAATAGCATCTTATCTTATTGTAGTGTGCAGCCATATCTTATCTACCTTAGTCTAGACCTGTGCCTTGTGCTGTACATGCTGCCTCCCTTGATGTCATCTGCATAGCCTTAGCTCCACTATGGTGTCATTAGTATAGCATTGCACAGTACATAACCTCATGGATAGCTTCATGTAGCCCTTGTGTAGTATAGTATATATACCTTGCAATCCAGCACCCAAAGGCTCCCCATTCAAGCTCATCTTGGGTCTTTGCTCTAGTCCTCTGTCAGGTCCATTAATAACTTAGGACATTTCCATGTTCAACTCCAGACCTTCCTCCAGCTACTCCACCCTTCCTCCACCTGCACACTCCCTCCACTCTTACACTCCCTCTGATTGTGCACTCCCTCTGCTCTTGCACTTCCTCTGCTCCTACTTCCTCTGCTCCTGGACATCACTCTGTCCTTAACATTAGTTAAGTCCACCTCCGACCTTTACTTATCCTCTTCCAACCTAGTTCCCTTTATGACACTCAAACCTTGTAATCCTAGTTCCCTGTGTCTACTTCCACTCTGGTTTATTTTCCTGTACCTAGTTTATTTTCCTGTCTGTTTCTGCTCCATCCCTTGTCCCAGCTTTAAGGTGTTTACTTGTCATCATATATACTCACCTTAGTTTCTGTAAGGGTGCCCTTAGGGGTTACCCATATTCAGTTACTTATGTAATACTCATCTTCCTATTTAATTACTTCTTGTTATGTAATATAAGGACTGACTTCTTATTATCCTATATACTCAAAGGAATACACTTTGGTCATGTTCTGTGTTGAGTGAGGATCAGAGAAGCTACCAACCACCTTAAAGTTTCATTACTATATAAACTACCATACTCCAGCCTAGTAGTCCTTAGATCAAATCTCAACTAAGATACTTCTCAGTCTGTACTACCTCATGCTCTCCTAATCTCATCCTGTTCTCCTGAACTCTGGCCAACTCTGGCCTCTGTCCTATCTCATCCCCTTGGTCCTATGTCCACTCCTAGCAAGTCTCCTACTTGCACAAGAGCAAAAGCCACCTCTGTCCCAGACTCGACGCTAGACCTCTTAGGAATTATCCCACCTCTGGCATATCCTTCACTCCAGACAAGCTGCACTCAACTCTGGACTACTTTTCCATAGTTTGGACTTACTCCATGTGCTCATCTAGTGCCTGGAACTACTTCATATGACCCAGACTTGACTCTCCACACTAACTAGCACCTACTAGTGTCTGGACTTACCTCCACATTAGTCCCCTGCAACCCTGGACCTTCTAGTAAGATCATTGAGGAGAACTGATCCTGACAGCATCTGGATAAGGTCATTGACTGGCCAGCAGCCATGGTAATCATTGAGATCAGGAAACACTGTGGAAGCCTGTGAACTTCAGCATCAAGAAAAATGTTGATAAAGGCTGACTTACCTCCTGTATCACTAACAATATAGCCAACTCTTTTTGATACAATTTACACTGTGATGTCAAGGTGATTTTTTTTTCATGGAGTGATGAATGAATCTCTGCAGAGTGCTTATCAGTCAGAGATTATTCATTGATTAGTTGATCATACCTTGAGCTTCAAAAATGTCACAGCATTCCAGGCTAGTTGGACCTTTAAATTATATCCTCCCCTGCCAGGTCTCCCAGCCTCCCCTTCTGGCTTTGAAATTTTGATGGTATTGGATTCAATAGAGCTTAAAGAAGACTCGGTTGAGGAGCTATCTGACATGTTGCCACCATCATTGCCATCAGCAGCTGTTGACGAGCACTCAGGAACTGGTTGAGGAGTTGTGATCATGACCCGGTGCACATTAGCTGTTCTGCAAAGTGCCAGACTATGGGTGGGCTGAGGGATTGATTTTGTTGTGGTTGGTAGTGCTGTGGGAATAAAAACCAACTCTTCTTGTGAAGAGAGTGTGATATGTGGAGTAGATACCAAGTTGATGTGGGAGGATAGAACAGGAATAGCAGGTGGAGGTAAACTTGGATTGGCAAATGCAGTAACTGAGGTCACTGAGGTTGGCAACATTTCAAGAGAGGGTGAACAGTGAAATAAAGAAGATGGTGGCAGAGGTGTGAGGGGAGGGCAACCAGCATGAAGAAACAAGAATCAGACAAAGGCTTTCATACATGCAGGTAGGTATGCTATGAATCTTTAAAAAAATACTGGGGAACACCTTATTGTGTAAAATGAAGCCAGGACCTGTGTGCAATCAGAAAAGGAATAATTATCTTATTCTTTGGTCACCCGGCGCTTGGCAACAAAACAGAATTACATTGACAACAAATGGCCTATTCTTCGAGATTGCAAGATTACAATTATTGTTGTAATGAGCAAGAGAGGTTTAAATATCAAGCATACCAACAAGGGATACAAACACTCAACTATGGCTTCTATGACTTCTAGCTGGTCTAGCTCATATCTGGCTCCATCCAATCAACATTACCAACTGACTAGTAGACCACCTGGGGAAGAAGGTGATGCAGTCAATTGCTCAGCAATCAATGAGTGAAGGAACTTGCTCACAAGTGGTAGTAAGTAAGCAAATGGAATCAGAATGCAGGGGGCTCACAAATCATCAGGTGACTATGGCCTTAAGATATGGGATTTGAATAATCTTGTTGAGATACCATTGTCAGTTCACCAGCATGCATTCTGTGATCCTGTCAGTGCAGCAATGTGGGTGAACTGAAAGGATTACACCAGCCAAATGCTATGCTTTAGAACTGAACTGGGTTATTTAATTTGGGACAATAGTCTTGCAATGGAGAAAACAGGAGTAGCTGGGGAGCTGGCAGTTGTACAGTAGGCAGTGGTGATAAGAACAAGTCCCATAGATAGATCTGATCAAATCAATCCAATGTAATCCATTGTACCTATTATTAAAGGTTAAATGGTTCTGCCTATGTATGATAGGAAGACAATGTATCACATGAAAGTAATATAAGGTGATATTAGTGCTCAACATGGTGAAGGGAGGATTGGGTGTGGTAGCTTCTGCCCAGAAGGATGAAAACAGGTGTCAGAAAGTAGCAGAGAGAGAGACTCCATAGTGTTGAACACTATGGAAGGAAGATTGGGTGTAGTAGTGAGCACAATAACTTTTGCTCAAAAGGATAAAGCAGAAAATGAGGAGAGATAAAGAGCAACAGAGAGTGACTACTCTGTTGAAGACAATGAAGGGGAAGAACAGGTGTTGGGAAGAGACAAAGGACAAATACTCTGGTGTTGAACATTATAGAGGGGAGAGCAGGTGCAGTTTGTGCAGTGTCTTCTGCTCAAAAGATAAAAGCAGACAGCAGAGTGAAGAGTGGGGGCAGCAGCAGAGAGTGACAAAGAGTGACAACTCTACAGTGTTGAACACTATGGAGAGAATGGTGCAGTAACCTCTGCTCAAGATAAAAGCAGACAATGGAGAGTGGGTGTACTCCAGTGACTATGGAGGGAGCAGGCAAAGTTTTTATAGTGACTTGTGCTTGAAAGAAAGCAGACAGCAGAATGGAGAGTGGAGAGTGGGCACAGCAGCAAAGAGAGCCAAAGAGCAACTACTCCATAGTGTTGAATACCATGGAGCAGAGAACTGGCACAGTAAGAAAGTAGAGAGAAGCAAAAACAACAACAGGCAATTACTCCAGTGTTGAACACAGTAGAGTGGGGAGGCTGGGGAGCAAGAAGTAGTTGGGTGCATAGTTTGAAGTAGCAGAGAGAGCTGAAGAGCAACTACTCACTATTAGTGTTTGAAGGTCTTGTTCTAGAGCCAATGAAAGACTGAGGACTGGATTGGACTGGTCCATGGTCCTGGTCCTGCCCAAAATCATATGGCATCAGTCCTGGTCCTAATATTTTGGGCTGGGATCAAGGACCAGTCTTTTTGGCATATCTGAGGTGGAATAATTTGACAGTTAAATGAAAACATTTTGAATAATTCAGCCATTTTAAATGTCAAAAATGTGCAAAACAGGGGTGCCATCTTTGCATATAAAATACTATGAGTTCAACTTAGTTGAGCATTTTTATGTTGTTTTTGTCAGTTAAAAGAAAATAATCCTTCTATTTAAATGTCAAAAACACGCAAATCAGAGGTGCCATCTTTGCATATCAAATACTAGGAATTCCACAGGGTTAACCATGTTTATGTTTTTTGACAGTTAATTGTTGATAATACTGTTATTTAAATGTCAAAAATGTGCAAAACAGCAACCCTCATGATTTGCACAAAACAGGGGGTGCCATCTTTGCATAAAATACTAACATAAACCAGTCTTGGACCAGTTCCTCTGGGCTGGTCCTTGGTGGTCCAGTCTGGTCTTTTGCAAAATCAAGATTTTTCAGGACTGATGTGTTAAAAGTAATGTGACCAGACAGGGAATTGAACCCTAGACCTCCTAGGTCTATACCAGCTGCTCTAACCACTGAGCTATATGGTCAAGGGTACATGGCTTACTTGGGGGGGTTTAACCCAAGTACTAGCTTGAGAACTAGTGAGGTGAGGTGCTGAGATTACACCACTCAACATGATGTGGTCCTGGTCCAATCAAAATTAGGTCGAAAGACTGGACTGAACTGACCTTAAAATACTACTCACTATGAAGAAGAGAATGGGTGCAGCAGGAAAGCAGAGAAGCCAGGCAATTACTCCACCATGTTCAACATGGTGAAGTGGGGAGGCTGAGGAGAGTAAGAAGTAGTTGGGTGCATAGTTTGAGAAAGCAGAGAAAGCAAGCAATACTCTACAGTGTTGGACATGGTGAAGTGATGTTATGACCATGTCCAGCTCTGGATCTTATCTGGTCACTCTGGTCACATTGCAGCTCTACAGCTCAACTCTGGTCACTCATCACTTACTCCAGTCACAGTCACACAGATAACCTCCTGTTAAGTATGACCCTTGGACTATGCTCTATTCACTTGTTACCACACCTCACCATCTACCCTACCTTGACATGAGTTCTCTGTGAACTCAATATATCCTATACCTTGTAGCATTTTCACTGGACCTGACCTAGTCCTTACTCTGGTCATCCCTTGTCCATTATTAGGTTGTTTACTTGTCACTGTATGTACTCAACCCTAGTTTCTACTTAGTATAAATACCTTCTAGTGTATCCTGTATACTTTAGTCTAAAATCAACCATAGTCTCTACTCCAGTTTGTGTCCATCTCCATCTCTGTTTCCATTTCTGTCTCCATCTCCTCTTGACCATAACCTATGCAAGGGATTAACACTTGTTATCCTTAATTGTTGAATCCAAATGGTCACCAACTTTGGCCAGACTAATCTCTTGTCCAGCCCTCTGCCATCCTCCTTCATCTGTCTTTGTCCAGACTTGACCAGACCCCTTACCAGAGTAGACCCAGATTTAACAAGTTGGGTAGAGAGTAAGAAGTAGTCAGGCACATAATTCAGCATAAAGTTTGGTTGTATTTGTACCAAGGTACATACCATACACCATACACAGTAGTACTGTAGTGCTTGTCCTGCTTGTCCATTGTTTCTTCACCCACTTCCCATGGTTTACTGTGGGTAGCTTTGCATTGATTGTCTTGCTCATTGATCACCTCACTGCACTTCTGTGGTTTACCTCTGCCACTCATGGTTTCCCTGCTTGCTGCCTGTGGTTTACTTGTAGGTAGCTTTGGTGTTCTGGCCTGTATTCCTATCTACTTCTTGCTGTTGACATTACCCAATGGTGATGATTTCATTGTATTCTGTGCCTTCCTTGTCTGAAGCTTCATTGCCCACTTTTCTTGAACAAGGTGATGTTCACTCAGTGTGGAAACCTTGTTCAGTTAGTTGCATAAAGATCCTCCTCTTAGGAGAAGTTCACTTTCATTTCAGGTTCCTCATATTCTTTGACTACCTCAAAGGTGTCATTTCCTGCACCCCAAACTGTGTGTGCATAAGACCTAACTGAAAGTCTGCAAGGGCATTCAACCAGTCATGAAAGGATTGAACATCATGGTCATCACCATCATCAGAATCAGGATTGGATGTGGTGAGGGGTGGCACAAGAGTATCAGTGGCCTGAAAATGAAAGGATGAGCTCATTAATCAGTGCTGCTTTAGTGGATGATGGTCTGCAATGAGGGGGGGAATGTGGCATCAACATTACCCTAGTGGTGGGAGAGAAATCCAGAGGCTGATGTGGTGGACTCCCTAAGCATGGTAGTAAATATGAAGAAATAGTAGTGGGCACTGATATGATTTCTGGTTCCTTGCCAGGTACATCCATCTATTCTGACCTACTCTTTCCCTATGATGTATTCAGAAAATGCACCCAAGGGAGAGCTTGAAACTAACCTTGTAGTCATCTTTTGCTAGTGGCCCAATCAATTGCATTCTACCAGTGACCAGGTTTGAACATTCCTCCTGCTTAATTATACATCTTGTACACCTCATTGTAGCAACCACTGTGCACATCATGTTTCTAATGGTACATGAATCATATGCTACTTCTAGGTAGATCATTCTTTTTTTTTGATCTACTAATCCATTGTACATGCATCACCTGGGTGATCAATAGGCTTGAAGAGCTGAATCTAAGCCCTGCACAAAGGCCAGCTGGCACAAATGTATGGCATTCCTGCAACACAGCAGCTCATCAATACTCCACTGGGTAATATTGCTACTTCTGATATCAAGTGTCTTGGCCTATGAGTATATACAATTATTGCACAGGCTTGTGAGAGGATTGAAATAGAATGCAGGAGTATAGGGGTGCCTCCTGGATTATCCCTGATGCCATCATTGGAATGCTCTTCTACCAAGCATAGCATTTGCAAAAATGTATGGGCACAGGTGTGGTGAAACAAGGTTGCTTACTGAGTTCTACATCCCACCAATCCACTTCATCCTTCTGCTGTCTTTGACTATGTTACTGGGCTTCCAGACCCTCTGGGACTCAATCCACAGTGCAAGGTGAAGTTCCTGGAACAGATTGAGGTAACTGATACTTTAGGTGTGGAAGATCTAGTGATTGAAGGATCAATTGCAGCAATTCAGGCCTACTTTGATTTGCTATGATGTAGTCTTTCACTGTTACAAGGTTGTGATTACACTCAATAGACTTCTTTAGGTAAAGCAGCAATGAGAAGATTTCAAGTTAAAGCAAAAACACCTATAATCTTCTGTTACACTTCTCATGATCCTCACCAGTCAACTTTTCTTGATGTTTCTAACAAGTCCAAAGATGCATGTATGATGAAAACTAGGTTCCTTCACATCCACTGCTGGAGAGATCAAATGATAGTAGACTTACATAAGCTCATATGGAAGTTCAAACACCAAATAACCTTAATTCTCAACCTCTCCAGTAGCAGCTGGAAGAAAATGTTTGTAAATTTCATCAGCCACAGCAGTGCAGACAGTGGAGCTCAGAAAATATAGTTATGATATTCAATAAAATACAAATACACTTTCACACATCACATAGATTGTCTTAGATAGAATGAACCTGATATCTTTGATACAACTCCCTACCCCATGTGATATGCCTGCACCTTCTTCTGAAACCCCTAGCCTTGGTGCCATATGAGAAAGGACTTGGCAGGTTTTTTCCAAAGTGTCATGTCTGTGGAAGCTAATGATCACCAAAGCATTTCTAAAGGGCGACCAGAACATCATTTGCATTGCAGGAACAGGTATGGGCAAGACACTCATGTTCTGGTTACCTTGCTTTTTTGGTCATGATGGAAGTATCTTCTAGCTGATGCAGGGTTTGGCACATTGGATGCCCTTCTTGTGCCATACCACAGGGTTCAGTATCATCTAAAGGAGTGATGTTAGGCAAGTCAAAGGTATGTCTGATTCTGGTTGACTGATGGTGAAAGAGTACTTACATTCACAACTAGGCCTCAAATTCAAGGGGAATTATTTAACCTATGTCATTCTGCACTCCAAAATATGATTGAACATATATTCAGTGCTGTAATGTGTCAATTCTGTATTCTCCATATCCCTCTTGAGTACAGTATGGATATTCAAGCTCAAATTCCTGTTGCACTGTGTGCAATCCACAATTTTGTTTACTGATATGATCCTAATTCCTTTTTGAACCAGAGCTCACAGAGGGGGATCTCTCTGCAGAGCTTGGAGGAGATGAGCTGGGCATGCTTGGTGATGGGCCAGCAGATGTGGCAGAAAGAAGGTGAGCAGATCAATGTTATGATAATATTGTCCAGGAGATGTGGGAAGACTATCAGTAGGAGCTTGCACATTGTGGGATAGTGGAAGTATCATGATCTGAGTCACAAAGTCAATATCCATTGTACTAGTATCACATATGTACACATTTAAGTTTATAGATGACTTATGAGATAACTGATACAACAGAAAATGAGATACAATGTCAATCCTGGTCCTCCATATATCAGCAGTGTGATGTTGGCCTACTGCAATTTCAAACAACCTGTGTCAACACTGACAACCATTCTTTCCTCTTTGCTTCACCAAACTTGTAGAAAAGTATGATTTGATTCTTTTTTTTTTTTGAGTCCAAGATATTCATCAATGCTGAGTTGTTGGATGGGTGTAAATTCATGGTATTGTTGGAGGATATTGATAGTTACTCCAAGGGCATCAGATGAAGTGATAGAATAGAAAATATTCTTTATCATAGCTGCAATCCCTGCATTGCACCACCCACTTGCTGTGCCTGTGCTGCAGCAGACATGGGCATGATCACTTTTTTAAGCTGGCTGCTGGGTTGGCAACTGAGATACCTTTCTCTTTACATTGCTAATACTGGTGACTGCAGATGATGTGGACTCAGAGGCAACAGATGGTGAAAGATAGCTGGATGGTGCAGATGTTGGCAGGGAATTCAGGTCACTAGTGCCACCAGCTTGAGTCTGGGGAGGCTGCAGGTGACTGGCCCTGGTAATCTCCTCTGAAGCAAAAGTGAGCTACTTGAGATTAAGGGAGTGGCTGCCAGCAGCAGATATTGGAAGGGGAATAACATGCAAACTATCAACATCTGCCACACTATATTAGATTTAGTGCCAGGGTGAAAGACAAACTGCCCCTTGCCCTTCTTGGGGGTCAGAGATTCAATCAGTGCAAAATATGCAAATCCCTTCATTTTAAAGGGCTTTGTTTGTAAATGGGACTGCTCAACCAGTCAAAGACACCATTTAGTCATATGTTAAATACATACAGTGACTCCAAAAACCCTTTTTATAACTAACCCTAATGGCAGTGTGCTTCACACACTGCCAGATACATGGAAAATGACACTAGGCTTTGGTGGAGTTGTAAATAGTACATACTCTTGGCTACAATATTGCTCCCTAAGTCATGTGATTTTGTTCACACAGTCCAGAGATATGGGCATTTTACAGCCATTTGCAAATAGCTTGACAGTAATGCACGTGACAGAGGCTAGTTAGGAAATAAAAATTGTCCCGCAAAACATTGCCTGAGTGTGGTCATGTTGTCTCTGCTTACTGCCATTACCACCATGTCTTTGTCTATATTCCATAATGAATTCTTGGATGACAATCTGAATGATCACCCAGAGGAACCAGGCAATGAAACAGCTACAATAGGTGTCTCTGGCAGTGACCCTGATTGCCACAGTGATGCAACCTGCCAGCAACCACTATCCCAAAGAAAAGAGGCTGACCATCAAAGAAAGCTGAGCCAGCAGCTCCTGAATGTTTGTGATAACATCATTACAGCAGTAACCTGATTACAATGTGCAGTAGCCGGTGTAGTAGAGCCACCAAAGTCAGCAAGCATCATTTACTATCTCTCCATCTTCTCGAAAGCTGAGATGAAGAAGAGCCCAAAGCAGTGAAAGGCCAGTGGGATACAGTCAAGGCACAGTTGCTGGAGAAGGTCTCCCAAACTCTTTGTCCCCAACTTATCAGTTTCAATGACTATGACTTCACTTGGAGTGTACCATGCTATCAATCATTACAAATGCAGCTATGAACTAATGAAGACTACCAATTGCTTATCACACATGCATTAAAGCCCAAGGAACCTGCAGCTAATCTCAAGATTGAGACATGGCCAGCCAAGGTGAGTGGATTCATGCTATACACTGGGATATGTGCATGACAATCACATATAGAAGGCAAAAACAAAGGCAGATGAAGACTCTGAGGCCAAGAATAACACATCTGATAATGCATCTGACTCAGACAAGGGGAGTGACTCCAGCAGTGGCACGAAACACACAAAGAAGAAGTCCAAGGTAAGACAATCCATTATGAACTCAAAGTACTGACATTGCACATATACTAGAAGAAAGCCAAGGGCAGAAAGGAATTTACTTGATGCTACTAGCAATGTGGCCCTGAGTTCACTGACCTCAAGAAACTACTCAATCACCACAAGTTCAATGATTTTCAGATTGGCTGGGCCAGTGAGCATTCACCTCTTCTTCAGCAATGCATTGCTAATACTCAAGCAGCATCTGCACCAGCTGCACCAGCAGGTGTTCCAATTATCAATTTCAATGTGCCACAAGAAGTATTGACCATTTTTCACCCTCCAGCTGCCGTCAATCCACCATCTACACAGTCTGTTTCCATAGCTGAAAATGACCTTCTACTCTCTGTGTCTGCTGTTCCCAGACAATCTCTCTCACTTGACAACTTCTGCAAGGCCTATTCTCTCAGCAGCAACATTCACCAGAAGTTAGATGACAACAGCTATACAGGCTCAAACACCATTAGCTACATATGTGTTTCTGAACTCAAGGAAATGGGATTCAAGTATGGTGGGATTGCAGTGATGAAAGATGCAGTCAGGCAGTGGATTGCAAAAGACTAGCTAGCACATACAGTTGTACTGTAATACATAATGGCAGTATTTGTAGCAACTTGAGTGGCATGAATGAGAATTGGGTACAATCATCATCAAAAGCATCCTCCATGCACAAAATAACTTGCAGCATTTATTGAGGTAATGATACTCATAGCTGTGTACATATCATAAATAATACCATCACCTACAGTCATGACATCTTCATTATGGCAGATGAATGCCTTGATCTGTGAAAACACTTCTTTAATGGGGTTCAAATCAGGTGAATATGGTGGCAGGTACTCAAGATGAACACCTGTGATTGGATGAGCACAACATTAGCCACTACTAAGTTCCACTTTCCAGCATTTCAGATGAGTTCCTCCACCTCTTTGTGGTGGTGGATGCGAGCATTGTCCATAACCAGTATAGAAAGTGGCCCTGGGTATGGTGAACACAATGGCAGCTAGTAAAGAAATGTCCATGAGTGCACGTATCAAAGATCAATGATAATGACTTACCACATTGTGCTCAATGAAATGGGCAAACTTTGCAGCAGTGAAAAAGCCCTCAATAACATTGGATGCCACCATCCCATCCAAAGTAAGCAGGCTGACAGCAGAAAGATGATGCCCATGAACTGTACACACACCCCTTTAGCTGAGCAACCATTCCATCTGAACATTGTCCTTTCATCCTTGGAAGTTTCATCAATGAACCCAATTTCTTCTGCAGCATACTGAGACATCCATCTGATGAACTTGGCATGTTTATCCTTGTCTTGTTCCTTGCACTGCAAGCATTTCTCAATGTTTCATGATAAAACATTGTAAACTCATTGCATTCAAAAGGGTCTGTCATTGATATTGGAATAAGTTCAATGCCAAAATCTTGCAAGAAGGCTGCCAACTGGTTGAGTGAAGACACCACAACACTTCTTGAATTTCTCCTCAAAGAATTACTCAAAACTGGTGATGGAAACTTTAAGAGATTAATATGGACAGTGGCTGCATCATTGTTCTTGATCAAACACAAAATCACCAAGAAGGGGGAAAGATGCAGATGCATGTGAGCATAGATTTCAGTTGGCAAGTCAGATCTAAGTGAATCATCTGGTTCACCACTAACAAATACTACAACTGAAGAGGCAGTATGAAGTAGTTCTTAATCTCAAGGACACATCAGAGTTTACATACTCTGATAAGGATGGTGCTGGGGTCATGCAATGTACCTGCAGTGGTTTGGTCATGGTTGGGGTTGCAGTCATAGCTACCATTACCTGAGCCAAGTCATGAAGATGATTGTGCTTCTGCACATAGTGTGCCTCATCCATGATAAACACTCCATAACTGTGACCAAATATGGTGAAGGGAGATATATATATGTATAAAAAACTATTTTGGATTGTTTGTCCAGCTTGAGACTTTTGGGGAAAGTTTTCACTGCATCATCATGGACTACCTACAAATAGCTCATGTTAGGAAAAGGTTTTTAGAGATAAATATGACTCACAGAGTAAGTGGCCAGTAGAATCTTCTGCAGGCTGGGTTGCCAACTCTTTGAAAATCAATCTGTCCACATGTTTTTCCAGCTGTCCAAGTGGCCAATATAGGAAAGGACATCAAAAGTGGCATGCATTAGGAAACACTTTATTTCCCTCTCCCACTGCTCCTTCAGATTTACAGGATAGAGAATGATATGTGGAACCTGCAGATTGTTTCCACTCAGTATTTGGGAACTGGTGGCCCTTTATGGCTTTGCATCAGAAAATCCATCATCAGTAGTATTTGTCTCTGAGAATGAACCAAAATATCTGGGGAACTTTCTCTTTGTTGTAAAGCATTAGTGGTAGTACACCATGCATGCAATGAAACCCACTGCTTGCAGCAGCTTTTTAAGACCTATGCATCCATCAGCAGCACTTGTTTACCTCAGAATGCCTGCTTCAGTATCCAAAAGATTCCCACTAGTTGGTGCCAGTGTGGTTTTAGATGCTGTCTACATGATTCAGGTGTTAGTTTGGGTGATTTCCACCTCTTATTATGATTCATTCCTTACTATCATGATCTACCTTACTCACCACCAACTTGTTTCAGCTTCATAGCTGCACTGTAGTGCTAGATGTGCTTTTGACTTCTGTAATCATTCTGTTCTGCCATCATGTCATGGATCCTGATACTATAAAGGATCTACATATATATCATGGGACAACTGAAGGGTGTAAAAAGCTTTGTTGACTATGAAGAGTTTCAGGATCTCAATTGGGAGATTAATTGAGCAACACAGATGAACTCCAAGACCATACATATAAAACTAGAGCACAAAGTTCTGTAAGTCAAGTTGCCACTGGCATGAAGAGACCTGGATGATGAAAATGTATGAGCAATTCACCACTTCAGTCGCCCCCCATTTAGGACCTATTAGGGCTATATATTTCTACAGATGTATATACCTATAAGGTCTCATGGGGTAGGTGATTCTGAAGTCTGGTGATTCTCCAGCTGTTTCAACAGCAGGCTGGGAATTCCCAGAGGAATGACTAAGGTCCAAATGAGACTTTCACCAGCCAAAATACACCTATTGCTGACCTATAAAATACCATTTTCACCAGGAAAAAATAGACTTTAATCTGGGTAATGGAGCACTTTAACCAGACAAAAATAGACCTTAATCTGGGGAATGGGGCACTTTCACCAGGCAAAATAGACTTTAATCTGGAGTATGGGGCACTTTCATCACGTGAAAGTATATTACACTTTTTTGTACACTTTTACTACACTTTTTTGATATGCTTTCACTACACACAACTAATCAATACTTCACATTTTTGGTAATCAACATTCCATAACATTAGCTAATCAGTACTACCCCTTCTGGTAATCAATATAATGCCACCAATATAGATAGGGGCTATTTGCATATGTTATTTTTACCCTTTGAGGTCTTACTAAAGATTGTAGCTAATCATTAGTGGGATCCAACCATGGTCTTACATGAGCAATTAATTAAAAATCACATGCAAAAAGTTTTTTATAACCCCCAACTCATGTTGGTGATTCATCAGACCTTCATAATGGTTTACAACCTTTCTGACAATTTGCCAGCCCCTCATGGTGATTCACCAGACCTCCATGTGACTTTCCAGACCTTCATGGCAGTTCACCAGACCACCCTGGTGATTTACCAGCCTCCCATGATGATTCACCAGACATTCATGGTGGTTCACCAGACTGCCCTGGTGAAAGTGCTCCATTACCTACATTAAGGTCTATTTTCACCTGGTGAAAATGGTATTTTATAGGTCAGCAATAGGTGTATTTTGGCTGGTGAAAGTCTCATTTGGACCTTAGTCATTCCTCTGGGAATTCCCAGCCTGCTGTTGAAACAGCTGGAGAATCACCAGACTTCAGAATCACCTGCCCCATGAGACCTTATAGGCATATACATCTGTCAAAATATATAGACCTAATAGGTCCTAAATGGGAGGTGACTGAAGTGAATTCACTGCCCATGTGGTTTGGCAATACAGCTAAGAGGTGGCATCTTCCAGTATCCTCAATAAAAACAAGTTTATTTATATTGGCTGATTTCTCTTGGAACACTGGATGTGTGCCTACATAACATATCTTTCAACAAAGGTCAACTCCACTCTGCCTTCATTGACTGTGATCAACAAATCTGTAATCAAGCAGAATTCCAATCTACTCAAAACTAATCATATTTCCATCACAGAAAACCTGTTCCAAGATAATTGAGAGATGATGGACACCTCTAACACTGAATAACAATGAAATCCACCTGCCATCCCAACTATTGATATTGAGTGTTTGTGCACCTCTTATTATCTTATGTGTCATTTTTTTAGTGAATACTTCAGCTGTTTCCTTTCAAGGTTGATCAGGTGATTTGTGTCTTTTGTGTTACACTGTTTTCCTTTGTTTGCTTTGTTTGTATAGTTGAAATTTTATGCTCAGAAACTTTTCTCTTCAGTCTCTGACACTGCACACAATGTCTATACTATATAGTTTTATTAGTTTTGGGCAGCATGCTTATCCTTTTGCCCATGCACATAGGTAGTACATGTTAGTTTTGGTGATTTCCACCTCTTTTTATGACTCTATTTCTTAATGTCAGGTCTACTCTACTTACTACCAACTTGTTACAGCTTCATAGCTGCATTATAATGCTAGATGTGCCCTTTACTGTTTCCTTCACTTGTTGTTTACATTTGTTTACCAAGAAGTGCACATACTATGTAGAGTCTGATGTTTCTACTGTTCAGTTACTCACACAAGACTCTAGATGCTGCATACCTTTCCACAACCTTCTATATCATAAGTTACTCACACTGGACTCCAGTCTAGATCTTATTTGAGCAGCTCAGCAGCACTTTGTGCTCTTCCAGCAAGTTTTGGCTTGAATAGATACTGCATCTTCTAACACAATCCAATCTCCCCATGACTTTGTTTCAACTTCCTGGTTCACATCCTTCCATGTGGTAAATGATGGTGCAGGTGAAGGCTCACTACCCCTCTTGAGTGGTTGCATCAATGGTAAGGGTAATGGTTGGACCAGAAAATTGATCAATTGATCAAGCAAAAATTCAAGATCACCAATAGTCTCCCTCAGCAGTAGGGATGACTTTTAGCAGATGTTTGATAATATAGGAGAGTTGGTAGCACTCTGTAAACACCAGTAGTAATGTTATCTTTGGCCTGACCCATGTGCTTGTCAAAGGAGTGATTGAGGTATCATTCATTGATGCTGTATGCATACTTTACTCATTAAATTCTGTTGCAGTTACCACACTTCTCCATCAATCCCACTTTCTCATGTGGTGTAATACCTTGTCCCATTGACAACCACTGAGGATATCTTGCTTGTGGTTGGACATGACACCCTTCCCATCACTCCCCTCATTTCATACATATGGCACAACCTTTATAGCTCTCATACCTCTTTGCTCTGTGAATTTTCACTGACTTAATAATGCTGTAATGTCCATTGTAAATGAATAATAGTAATATATTGATGATAAAGTTCCTACCAGAATACTGATTGTATGAAAACCTTCTGTAAACTGGACCAATTGCAATATTGTTGATGAGACACTAAGAAGGAGTAATAAGTTGTGGTCTGAGATGGCCACAGTACCCCTTAAATTATGGTGTTACCTTTGCATAATCTTCATTTGCCACAAGCCTGCTATTTCTAAATTCAGCAAGCAATGATACCATGTTAATGAGCTGGGCATGGAGCGATCCTGAATTAGGTATAGTTAGTCAATTATTAGACAATGTCAACAAATACCAGGCTTACCAGACATGTGTATGTGTTCATAAGTTGACTCCTCCACACCAGTGAGGGCCAGACACTTTATCTCAACATCAATCTCAGTGACATAAATGAAACAAGCAGTACTCTCAGTGGCATACCACCATAGGTCAAAAATGATTGCATTGCTACATTTTGTATACAATACTTGCAATTGGATCTCATTCTGCAGATTACAAATGTTTGTATATAAACCTACTGAAATATGATAGGCAAACACAGCAAGAGGGGGAGTTGTGAGTCAAGCATAGCAAAAAAGGAGGTGAGATTCAGGTGCAGTGAAAAAGGAGGCATGGGTCAGGCACAGTGAGAAGGGCAGATGTGGGTCAGGACCAAGGGTGTGTGAGATGACCCTAGGTGAAAACACCAAGGACCCAACTATATACTGGAACTTTTGAGAGGATAGGAGTTGAGATGCTAGGGCAAAGACCCAAGATGAGCTCAAATGGAGAGCCTCTGGGTGCTGGATTGCACTGTATATATACTACTGTACATGAGGGCTACACAAAGCTACCCATGAGGCTACATACTGTGCAAAGCTATGCTAGTAATGTTATAGTGAAGCTAAGGCTATGCAGAATGACATCAAGGGAGGCAGCATGTACAGCATGAGGCACAGGTCTAGACTAGGTAGATAAGATACAGCTGTACACTAAGATAAGATAAGATAAGATAAAAAGTTGGTCCATTACAGTATGAGTGGGACACAGCAAAAGGAGAGGCATGGGTGGGATGCAGTAAAAGGAGACATGTGAGTCAGGGGGAGGTGTGAGTTGGACCTAGCAAAAAGGGGAGGCATGGGTCAGATGTAGTGAAAGGAGCAGCATGAGTTGGGCCCAGTGAGAAGGGGAGATGTGAGTTGGGCCCAGTAAAAGGGGAGGTGTGAGTTGGACCCAGAGAAAGGGGAGTGTCTGGGGTCAATATCTCATGCTGGACTCTATCCATCTGGAGTTCTGTTAAGAATATAGTTTCAGTGAATTTTCCTCTATTATCACTTCTGAAGTACTTCAAAGCCTCTGGTGTGAAAGTTTTGTCCCTGAGTTCTTGCCAGGAATAGGTCTGGATATCTGACCTCCACTGCCTGTAGATATTTGGGGCTTCACTTTTGTGAGCTATGAAGTATACCCATAGGAAATAGGTGAAGTCATTGACAATGACCATCCAGTACTTCTGGCCTTTCAGTGAAGCTGCAGTGATTGATCCTTCAATGTCAGTATGGACTATTTGAAAAGGCCAGGTGGTTTGAGAGCCTTCAGTCAGTTCAAAAGGGACTTCTACATTTTTGACACTGTGCATGGCTCACAGAACTCTGGTGTTCCAGTCAGAGAGTCAATCTCTGGGAGTTGTCCTTCTTGTACCATGTGCCAGATCCAATCAATGGAAATGTGGCCCATCTGCTGATGTAGCAGGTTTATATTTACCAGAGTGTTTGCTTTGTGTGACTGGTGTGATATCTGTTTCATAGAGGCTGCTCCTGTGCCACCCAGTCATGACCTGCTACTTCATTTGTTGGTTAGTCTGGTGCAGCTGCTTCTGTGAATGCTTGGACCCATGCTTGTATTAACATAAGCCAAGAATCACTCTTGTGCCCAGTGTCAGAGACTGAAGAGAAGAGACACTGGGTATGAAAATATTAAGTTTACAAACAATGCAAACAGAGGATAACAAGGAAAAACAACAACCACAAGTCAGGTGACAAATCTTGAAAGGAAATAGCTGAAATAATCATTAAAAGTGCATCACATAAGATAATAAGAGGTGCACAAACATTCAATATCAATAGCTTGGTGTCCAATCAGACACAATGCCTTTAGTGTCTGAGGTGATAACTCCATTGAAACTTTGTATCACTTTTATCAAAGTAACTGAAATTATGTGCTTGCTTGAATATATCAGCTCTCCAAAACAAGTGATAAAAAGATTTAATCTCACCTTCCACTGTATCAATAAAGGTGTCAAGGAACTCTTACACACACAAGAACCAGGCAATCCCCACTGAGCATGTCTCAAAGGCAATCCAAAGGTGTTTTTTGGGTTTCTTGAATGAGAAACTAGGGCATAGAACTTGCACCCACAATTCCATGGGCACCAGGGGTGTGGTCTCCTTGGCAGTGAAGATGGGTATACTGGTCCTCTCTTCTTCTGGTGCAAGTGATGGGTCCTCTCTCTCTAATTCAAAGTGGTCTGTGTCTTGCAGTAGCTGGTGTCTCTCTCCATCAGTGGCCTGGTCAGGTGTCCTTCAGGACAAAAAGTGTGAAATCTTCATTGATCCACTAAATCAGCATTACTCACATTCCCACCTCTTCAAACCTTTGAATGAAAAAGGACTGCAAGCATGCAATATCACTTTCCTTGGAAGCAAACTTGCACCTTATTCAAAGTCTTTGAGACAACCCTAAGGGACAAGCCCAAAGAACTATCATGCAGACTCTGAGAAGGGATAGAAGTTGAGTCTTAGAGCATAAACCCAAAGAGAGCTTGAATGGGGAGCCCCAGGGTGCTGGATTGACCAGTACATATATTACAGGGCATGCACTAGGCATGAGGTATACATGAGACTACAGCATGTATGTAGATAGTGTTATGACATCAAGGGTGCTGGTATGGCTACTGCAACACATACATGAGGTAAGGGACTAGGCTACACACAACATTCCAGGCTGTATACAAGTTGTGAACAGGCTATGAACCAAGGCTGATAAGTTAAGATACCATCTAATCACAGATTAGATAAGACAAAAGTGATGGTCTGTTACAGTCTTGTGGTAAGTGGGTGTTAGTTTTGGTGATTGCACCCCTTCTTATGACTCTATTCCTTATTATCATGGTCTACCCTACTTACCATCAACTTGTTACAGCTTCATAGCTCCATTGTAGCATCAGATGTGCCTTTGACTTGTTTCCCTCACTTGTTGTTTGTTCAAGCCAAAACTTGCTGGAAGTTGTCATATCCATACTTTTCCCAGTCACAACTCTGGTCTAACCCTGGCCCGCCTGACCTCTCCTTAGGCATAGATGCAACTCTGGATCTAGTCCGGCCATCTCCAGCCTCATAGCTGCACTCCAGCTCAACTCCAGTCACTACGTCCATCTCCGCCTCAGGACTAAACCCCTGTCTTTCTACAGACAGATCCATGGTCTAACTCCTCCATGTTGGACCTGTACCTACCATTAGTCGCTACTCTGGTTTCAGTCCAGCCACTCCCCTTGTCTGGTCTGCGACCTAGCCCAACTCCGGCTGGTACATCCAACTCCAGCTCAGGTCTGCTCCTGTTCTGCTCCGCTTCCCCTAATAGGTCCACCAATGGCCTTGGACATTTCCATGTCCAACTCCGGACCTTCCTCCGGCTACTCCACCCTTCCTCCAGCTGTACACTCCCTCCGCTCTTGCACTTCCTTCCGTTGTGCACTTCCTTCCGTTGTGCACTTCCTTCAGTCCTGGACATCGCTCCAGACTTAACATTAGTTAAGTCCACCTCCAACCCTTACTTGTCCTCTTCTGACCTAGTTCCCTTTACCTACTTGTCCCTGCATCTGCTCCGTCATCCCTGTAACATTAGTTCCTCATGTCTGCTCCCGCTCCAGATTATTTTCCTGTACCTGCTTTATTTTCCTGTCTGTTTCTGCTCCATCCCTTGTCCCAACTAAGGTGTTTACTTGTCACCATATATACTCACCTCTAGTCTTGTTACTATATAAACTACTATACTCCGGCCTAGTAGTTTCCTTAGATCAAATCTCAACTAAGATACTCCTCACTCTGTACTACCCACTATGCTCTCCTAATCCATCTGTTCACCTGCACTCCTGAACTCCGGCCAACTCCAGCCTCCGTCCTATCTTGTCCCCTTGGTCCTATGTCTGATCCTAGCAAGTCTCCTACTCACATGAGGGCAAAAGCCACCTCTGTCCCAAACTCGACGCTAGACCTCTCAGGACTTATCCCATCTCTGGGATGTCCTTCGCTCCGGACAAGCTGTGCTCAACTCCAGACCACTTTCCTGCGGTCTGGACTTACTCCACAAAAATCTGAACTTACTCCATGTGCTTCTCTAGTGCCCGGACTTTGTTTGTTTGACCTGGACTTGACTCTCTGCACTAACTAGCACCTACTAGTGTCTGGACTTACCTCCTCATTAGTTCCCTGCACCCCTGGACCTCCTAGTAAGATCATTGAGGAGAACTGATCCTGATAGAAGTGCACAAAGTGCTGCTGAGCTGCTCAGGTAAGGTTAGTGAACTGCATGGGTCAACCCGTGGGTGTCAGAAGGCTGACCCACACCCACACCTGCACTTACCCACACCCACAGGTGTACATGTGTATATTGTCATGGGTGTCATCAATGGGTACATGAGTATGTACCCACAATGGGTATATTCATAGGTTACCTTGTAATTTACTATATTAGAAATAATTTGTACAACATACTATGTAACTATTGTCATGTTGTGCATTGTTGCCATTGTCATTATTGGCATCCCTCGTCAGCCTCATGTTGTGCATTGTTGTTGTTGTCAGCACCATTGTTGTGCTGCAGTGTTGCTGGCCACACATGTCATTATCCTACATTGTTGTGGTTGTGGTTGTGTGGAGATGCTGTCATTGTGGTGGCCACATTGTCATTGTCATGTTGCATTGTCACTTGCCAGGCATGGCATGTTGTTGCTGTCTTCATGGTACTGGCATGGATACAATGCTGTTGTCATCGTCATTGTGTCATATAGGCATGTTTCATTGTGCTGATGTGGATGTGCTATCGCCATTGTCATTGTCGTGTCTCAGTGGCATTAGCCATCTGCATTGTGTCATCTTTGTTGTGCTGGCATGGACACATTGATGTGCTGTTGTTACTGTCGGCATGGACATGCTGTTGTTGTTGTTGTGTCACAGTGGTATTGGCCATCCATGTCTTGTCATTGTTGTCATTGTCATGTCATGGTGGCATTGGCCATCCATGTCATCATTGTCATCTTTGTTGTGCTGACATAGTTGTTGTTGTCTTCATGGACTCGTTGTCATTGTCATTGTCATGTCACAGTGGCATTGGCCATCCACATCTTGTCATTGTTGCCTTCATTGTGGACCCATTGTTGCTGTTGTGGTGGTAGTGGTGGCTTGGCTGTGCTGCACACCTCATCGTCTTCATCATCCTGGTGTGGTCCCACTGTCAGTGTTGTGTCATGGTGGCATATGCTATGCATGTCTTGTTGTTGTTGTCTTCATCATGGACCTGTTTTCACCATTGTCATGTTTTGACCATGCTGCACATCTCATCATCATCTTTGTCATTCTGGTGTGGACCTGCTGTCACCATTATTGGTGTCATGTCATGGTGGAGTTGGCCATGCACATTTCATTGTCACTGTCTTCATTGTGATTGTGGACATGCTATCATTGTTGCCATCATTGTACAACTGGTGTTGATGGTGGGTTGTCCAGGTGGTTGTGGTGGTGATCATATCATCAATGCTGCTGGTGGGTCATGGCAAACAAGATGAAAGAAAAGAAAGAAAAGGTACATACATATTTGAAACATGCAACACACATGCGGGTGGTTGCAGTGTGTGGCCATAGGTGTGTGCAGAGAAGCTGTAAGAAGTGATCATCAATGAAATAAATAAAATAAAATAAACATACTTGTGAGGGTCATTGGACTCAGGCATTGATGCAGAAGCTTGAAGACTGGCAAGAGACTTTGTGGACTGATATGTTGTTGCCCATTTTGGAAGTCAGGTCACACGGGTCACCATGGGTTGAGCTATGGGTGCTGTGGGTTCTGGAACACAACCCATGACCTGTACCCATAGGCACCTGTACTCATAATCCATGCAGGTTACCCATACCTGTGCATTTCACTAGGTAAGGTCCAGAAGCACCTAGAGTCCAGTGTGAGTAACTGGAGAGCAGAAACACTGGACTCTATAGGGTATGTGCGCTTCTGGGTAAACAAATGTAGACAACAAGTGAAGCAAACAGGTAAATGGTGCATTTAGCACTACAATGCAGCTGTGAAGCTGAAACAAGTTGGTAGTAAGTAGGGTAGACCATGATAGTAAGGATTAGAGTCATAAGAAGAGGTGAAAATCATCAAAATTAACATTGTTTTCATTTGTTTACCCAGAAGCATGCATATCCTATAGAGTCCAGTGTTTCTGCTCTTCAGCTACTCACACTTTCCTGAAGTATGTCAGTGTATAAGTGCCTCAGGATAAATGGAGAATATTACAGGGGTAAAAACAAAAAAGTCATGTTTGAACCATTTGACACATCCATTTGGAAACTACATCCCCTTTAAGGGGACATATGTGCCCACAACATATCATCACCACTTGGTACAAGGTGGGCCTTCTGATGTGCTGATTTATGTTTTCCTCCTCAACACATATTCCTCTGACAGGCCATTACCAAGAGGGATGGTGCATGACAGATAGTCTAGGGTAGTGGTACAATACTATAACCATATGAGTATCAAATATATTGCCCATCTGACTGCTTGAAGATGAGCAATTAAAGATATCACATTTGTTCAACAATAGGGGCTCAAGCATATACAATCTCTGCCTTGCTTCTGGGTTCTACTCCAAAGGAAAAGAGGACAAGTTTGACAGGAGGAGGTACAACTCTGAAAGGATAAGGCACAATTTTGATGTGGAGGAGGACAAGTCCTACAGGTGATGAGTTCAGCACCTGAGGAAAGAGGACGGAAGACATAGGGGGTGAGGGTGTCAGCTACAGCTTATGTGCTGTGCCCTTGGAAAGGCTAGCCCTCATATTTCAGAGAAGTAGAGTTACAATGGAGGAGTAGGAGTAGGAGTAGGAGTGGTAACTTATAGTCAGGCAGAAGTAAAATAAGGACAGGGCTTTTGTTGATGTTGATACTAAGATACAAGGAAATACACAGACTTACACAGCAAGCATTTCTTGATGTTCTTACCAAAAACCTGTGATTTTTTTTTGAATAGATACTCTTTTTTCTCTACTGTTCAAGGAAATAAATGGTGGAAAAAAGAATACATAGGCACAATATATACTAGCTGCAAGCATTGGCTTGACACATTTCAGATGTTTCTTCAGTAAAAATTTCTAGTTTGAAATGTGACAGAAAATCAGAAAGGTTTATTCAAATTGTTTCATTCATTGTTTTCAGAATGTTTTACACTTTGTTAATCAAATATTACATGATTGGTCATCATACAAACATAGTAAAAATATAATACTATGATGTTATATCAGATATTGACAACACATGACCTATATTAACTACACTGTCATAGAAAAAAAGTTTAATTCAGTTATTCCATTTCTCGTCAAAAAATATTAGTCAGTCATTTCAGTGTTCTATATAAAAACATGGAATATTCAATTTCAACTTCTTCATGTTTGAACAGGTGAAATATATATATTTGACATTCACAATGTTCTCTAGTGGTTTATGAAGTATAGTATTGATCAAAGAACATTGAAAATACAAGATAATACCATGCAAACCATTATATTATGGAATATGTGATTTGAAATATATTGTTGTAAATTTCAGAACATTATATATTGGTATTGATTAGTCATCAACTTGCACTCTACAGGATTTCAGCACTGTACAGACTATTTACCCACTATCATGCACTGTTTAAACTATACTTAATATAGATAACATTCTGTGTCTGCTATGTTGTGCTGTCATGCTGTCACTGCTCTGTATCAACTTTTGTCATTCTATTATATAGCAGACACAAATAGGGATAGAATATTGTCTTCGCATGGATGGCTGTGACACCAGCTGTTTTTTCTTTCCACACCTGCACCAGCCAGCCCAGCCTGCACATTAAGCAGCTCAACACTTTTGCCAAGCTTCCTGAAATTTCCTTTCCCTTCTTTCACATTCCTTTCTTCCATTTGACCCACACTCATTCTAGCTACCCACAACAATGGATCTGACACAACAGAATCAACCCAACTTTCCTCAGCCAGGTTTTGCCAGCCTGGTCAAACTCACCATGGCTGAAGAGCCACTATTGACTAGAGAAGAAGCCATCAAACTTCTGAACCAGTGCTGGGCTGCAAGAGGCATGATAGGCTTGCAATCAGATAGAGGAGACAGTCAAAGACTCCTGGATGGCAATCCCAAGAGGACTGTCAGCCCAACAAGGACAACAATGCACAATGTGAATAGCAACAGCAACCAGTGGAGCCTGGGCCTTATGCCACATCTCTGGCCCTGGACATGAACAAAGACCTCATCACCTTCAACACCACATTGTGAATTGCTTCCATATTGGTCTCAAGACCAGCTGACTACACTATTAAAAGGCTAAATGATACAAAGCACATCCTTCTGTGGTACTTCAAACGAGAGGGATTGTGTGGGGCAGCTTGTTCCATATGATGGTGTCAAGTCCAGGTCTACTCTGGTAGAAGGTCTGGTCAAGTCCAGATGGAAACAGACAAAGGAGAGGCACAGAGGCTGGACAAGGGTGTAGTCCAGCTGGAGTTGAGACCAATTGGATTCAATGACAAGGGGGTCAAGCATTGATCCCTTGTGTAGGTTTCAGTCAGGCAGAAATGGAGGCGGAGACAGACAGGAACTGGAGTAGTGACTAAGTTGATTTCAGACTGAGGTATATAGGATGGAGTACAGGGTACTTATACTATGGAGAACTAGGGTCAAGTATTTATGGTGACAAGTAAACAGCCCAAAGGGTGGACAAGGGATAACTGGAGTTAGAACTAGGTCAGGTCCAGTGAAAATAAGTAAGGTCCAGAGAAAATACTACAAGGTAGAAGATATAAACAGGACACAGAGAACTCAGAGTACAACAGGGTAGATGGGGAAGTGTGGTAATGACTGGATTGAGACTAATGCAGATGGTTGCACTTAGCAGAAGGGTATGTGTGTGTCTGGGACTGGAGTAATGTGCAGAGATCTGGAGTTGAGCTGTAGAGCTGCAATGAGTCCAGAGTAAACCGGATATGAGTCTGGAGTTGGACATGGTCTTGGCACATGGGCAAATGAAAACAAGACACTAGCCATTACTCAGGCAGTGGAAGGCAACATGACAGTATGTGCAGCCAATTCTCTCACTGCATCAAACAATGCAAAACTAGACCATTACCTTACTTATGTGTAGTACATGTTCACCAAAAACCACTTCCTAACAGCCATCAAAAACATTAAATGGGGAAATGAAGCCCTAGACATGTTCAATTGGTTTTTCCATAATCTCAACAACCATCAGCTCTGAGAAGAAGTGACTGTAGCAAGCAAGCATTACTGCACTATGCCTTATGAGTCCATCTAGATTGGCATGACAAGTTAACACTAGGCAAGTCTTATAACATTGGCATATTGAACGAAGATTTGCTAGCAATGATTGCCTGTGAACTTGACATCTGCAATGTGAAGACTGCACTGGATCAGGCATGTCCAACTGGTTCCATGTAAAATCCTTTTAACTAACCTCGCCTCCATGCCATCTTTGCACACCCCCATCATATGGACTATGCATCTGCTGCTGCCATAACACTGGGACTGACTCTTCCCTCCCCCCCCTGTTTCTCTTACTATCACACATAATAATGCTGCTGCCATCTATTGCTAGGTTTGGCACTGAGATGACCCTAGGCAAAGAACACCAAGGACCCTAACACACGATACTCTGAGGAGGAATAGGATGCAAGTATCTAGAGCAAAGACCCAAGATGAGCTCGAATGGGGAGTGTCAAGACCGGTTCTTCACCGATCTGATCTCTACGGGGGATCTGGGGGTCAGAGGTTGGTCTAGCGGTAAGACCGAGATGCTACGTAGTGTAGTCGCGCTTCCCGAGTAATAGGAAGGCCGACCGAGGGTCTGACGGAGAGTCCGAGGGTAAACGGTCTATGACCGATGTGAGTCAAAGTGTGGATTTGGGTCGGAGTAATAACCCAAACACAACACCAACAAAGGACTACGAAAAAGTGCGAGTGGTGGTTTACCTCCGCGGTGTCCAGAGAGGATGTGCTGAGGAGGGGGGAAGGGGATCTACACCAATAGGGTGATGCAGACGATGATGCAGGATACTCCTGGGGTACAGGAGTAATAGAAGACGAAGGGGATAGGGGTCTGGACTCTTCCTAAAGCCTAGGAAGTGTCAAAGCGAGGATTGGGTAGACTGAGACTGAAACAGCGATACTACACCTAGAGATTGGTGCAGCAAAGGGGCAGGGATGCCTCTGATGTCCAGAGGCGAGGAAGATTGACTGGTATGAAGCCTAGACTCCGCTTGAGCCTAGTATAAAGAATAGATCTTGAATAACTTGGATAAACTTGACAATATTGAGCCTTTAGACCTTCACTGAAGCCTACAAGACTCAAAGAGCTGAGGGGATACTGACTGAGAGAGTCTGAGAGAGGGATAATTTCATGCAATTGGGTCCTCTTCACTGGGCTGAGCCCAGGGGTTTAAATACATGGGGGGGCACAGCATTAAAGTACAAAAAGAGAAGGGAGTAAGCAGAATTTGTCAAGGATTGGTAAGGGATTGGTAAGAGCTTTGTAAGGGGTTTGTAAGCGATCAGTAAGCAAGGGATAAGCAGGAATGAGTAAGCATAGGAAGCATGAATAAGCTGCTGAGTAAAGGAATGAGTAAGCTGCATGACAAGATTGATTGGTAAGGGAGTGAGTCATCAGCTGAGTAATATACCAAAAATGCGAAAGGGATAGAGTAATACTGATGACAAGAGAGCATCAGTAAGCAAGGGATGAGTCACTGCACAGCAGAAGGAGTCATTGATGCACAGCCTAAGAAGTTTGATGGGGGGCTGTGTACCATCAGGAATTTGATGGGACAACAATGGGGAAGATCTGGGATTAATAGGGGGATTGATCCGAGACAAAACAGCCACAAGAAGGGTACCAGGGGTCCAGAGGTCTTTTTGGGGGGTCAGCATACACTAAGGTATAGTGCATGTGTTCTAGCGCCGCTGAAGCGCAACCATGGGCTCCCTTGACGAGCTCTCTTCTGGGAAAGAACGAGAGAGGGTTCTTCTTCCTAATAGCACTATAAAGTGGGGGGAATAACTGTCATGGTGCTGGGGGACGTCGTCTGAAAGTAGGGAAGCGGATAGAGTATTGAATTCGACGCATCCAGGGAAGTGAGACGAACGACAGAGGAAGATGGACATGGCAAGTATCTGGGAGGAAGGGACCATAGGCTGAGGGCTCAGGGGACACAGAGACAACCAGAGAAGACTTCTCAAGCTTGACAATAGACCTAAGATGACCAAAGTACGTCCTTGACGCAGGACTGACGAGGAGAACGCGCTGACCGAGAACGAGAGGGACTGAGGGAGCAGGCTGGGAAGATATGTGCCAGGCAGTGCACGGGAACTCTGGGAGAGGCTGTCCTAAGAGCAGGACATAGTGGAGATCTGCAGCAATAGCGGAGAAATGATCCAGAGAAAATACGGACTCCATAGTGAGTGATGAAGCGAACGTCTGGATTGCGGGGGGAATATCTCCGTGGGAAATGAACGGATTTGCGTCGGAACTTGACAGGCAGATAGACCACGTTCTAGGCTCTCTGATGGTATAGTCACGTGCCTGATAGCTTCAGAAACGACGGAGCTATTCAAAATATCGGAATGCCGGCACTGGGCGCCTAAAAATGACATTTGGGCGCTAAAAATCATTTCTTCTCTTTCTCCTTCGTTTCTCCATCAATTCTTCGGCTTCTTTGATCGTTCTGGTATGGGAGTTGGACTGCAGACGTGTGCATTCCTTTCTCATACCACAATTGACGTTATTCCTTCAGTTTCTTCTGCTTCTTGGCGGTTCTTGTGCGATAGATGACTGTCTGCATTGGCATTCATCTCTCACATCAGGATAGTCGTCTTGTGCGATAGATGGCTACGATGAGGGTCCGTCGTGCTTATCCTTCGCATAAGGATCATTCGATATAGGCGTTATCTTCCATGTTCACTGTACCAAACCTGTTTGGTGCGTGACACCGCGCAGGTGTAGTGCGTCCGTGCAGGTGTAGTGCATCCAAGCATGTGCAGTGAATCCTTGCATGTGCAATGAGTCCGCGCATCTGTAGTGAGTCCACACCTGTGTGGTGATTCCGCGCAGGTGTAGTGTGTCCACGCAGGTGCAGTGAGTCTGTGCAGGTGCAGTGAGTCCATGCAGGTGCAGTGAGTCCACGCAGGTGTAGTGAGTCCGCGCAGGTGTAGTGAGTCCGCGCAGGTGTAGTGAGTCCGCGCAGGTGTAGTGAGTCCGCGCATCTGTAGTGAGTCCGTGCAGGTGTAGTGACCCTGGGGTATCCCAGTCCCTGCACCCCTCATTAATAATCCCAAATACTGCCTAACTGGCAGATGCCGCACCAGTTGATGGTACTCACCATTACCTTTGCAATGCAATAAACTCTTGGCCCATCCATTCAGATGCAGTACAGTAGCATCCTAGCTGGCCCATATGACATGGTGATATGTATCCTTAAACAACACAACAGCCCACCCATATCACATAGTGACAATACTCTAATGTTCAGCCCGCCCGTGTTACACGGTGACAGTCTTTCCCAGGCTCCCCGTCTGCTGGCCCATCAGACCCGGGTGAATATCACCCTCGTCTGGCTGTCTAATATGGGTCAAGGTAGGTGCATTATGTGCCCGGTACCCCCGATCCCCCTGCTTCTTCTCAGTCTACTGCACCATGCAGGCATATGAAGACCCCATCAATCTCATCTGCTGCAATTGAGAAAGCCAAGGCCTCAATTAAATGCATCCCACAGAAGCATTCATTTGAGGATTGCATTTTGGAGATTCAGAGGTATTTTATTTATTTTCATTTTCATTTTAGTCTATTGGCTAATCTTAGTTTCCTAGTCAGATTGTAAAGAACATGAATGTTCACCTTTCAGAAGAGCACAAGATCAAGAAGCGTAAGCTTTTGATGGAGGAGTACAAGCTTGGCTTATGGTCCCTGGATCAGTATAGGCAGAAGGTTGGGGAGTTGGAGGATGGCCCTGAGGCACCTGAAGGTCCTTCTAACAGTTCTCAGAGTAAGTTAACTTCTAGCCGTCATCAATCTCCCACCTGGGATATTGAGAATGGTGATGATCTACCTTTTGAGGATTAATCTGAAAGTTTGCTTTCAATTTGTCACATTCCTTCAACCATACCACTCCTTTTACATTACTCATTTAGTAACAATTTTTGTAGATATCCTTAGCTACTGTAGTTCAATGGATTTAATGTTAATCAAGTTGGATGCCTTTATAGGCTACAATCTCAGCCACTAGTTGTTTCCGCTTTTCCTCCCCAGCCTCCTCCTCATCCCCCAGTGCCTCATCTGGTTCACCTCTATCCTCTTCCTCCTCAGCATGTGTGTGGGTAGCTGCAAAGACACCTCCTGACTTTGCCCCCTCTACATCAATGACCAGATTATGCAAAATAATTGCAATGGTCATCCACTGACAAGCTCACACATGATCCCTGTTGTTGTTGATACTAATATGAAGGCCCCACAAGGCCTGGAATCAACCTTTGAGAGCACCCATGCAATGCTCAGATTGAACATGCAGGTGAGAAACAGCTTGATCAAAAGCAGAATTTTCTGGGCAGAGAGATGCAGGTTTCTTGTGGACCGGAATTGTTCTACGGGTGACAGAGTATGCAGAGTCTACCCAGGCAAACTCCTTATACTAAGTAGAAACTAGGGTCGAGTACATACGGTGACAAGTAAACAACCTAATAGCAGACAAGGGATGACCGGAGTTAGGCCTAGGTCAGGTCCGGTGAAAATACTACAAGGTCTAGGATATATTGAGTTCATGGAGAACTCACGTCAAGGCAGGGTAGACGGCGAAGTGTAGTAAGAGTGAATGGGGTATAGACCAAGGGTCGTACTTAACGGAAGGTTATCTGCATGTCTGTGACTGGAGCAAGTGACAAGCGTCCAGAGTTGGGTTAGAGAGCTACGATGTGACTGGAGTGACTGGATAAGACCCAGAGTTGGATATGGTCATAACAAGATTACTCACTTGCAGAGCTGGAGGGTGAGGAACTGGACAAAAATTTGCAGGCTCTTCAGGATGAGATTAGGGCTGAGATTGCACAGCTTCAAGTGCCCACTGCCTTCGAGCACATCTTGAAGCCAGTCCCAGATGCTGTGTGGAAAAAAGTGGAATGAGACCGAAAGTGGAGGTATAATGGGCTGTCAAAGCGGACAAGGGAGTGGTGAGCACAGCATGCTTATGCCATGGCAGAAACTTGTGAAAATGCAAAGAATCCATGAGTCCCTCATTCTGATATCTGACAGTGAGATTGAACTCACCTGTGCCCTGCAGGGATAATCCACAGGTCAAATTGATGCTCAAGATGTTCAAACCAAGAACATCTAGCATCACCAGACCAGATTCAAATGCTTTGGGCACCTGTGGGACAGGCAGCAGCCTTGACCAAGTGACCCCAATCGAGACCCCAAATTGTGATGATGAGTCTCAAATATGACCCCAGCCCTTCATCCAAATTTCCAAAGGCTTCTTTTATTTGTCAGATGCTGAAGACAAGTTGGAGAGTCCAGGTGGTGACACTGAAGCTATTGACAGTGGCAAGTCAGATGATGAACAACCCCATATGCAGGCTGTGCTGCAACCATTGGAAGCAGCTTCCTGTTCCAGCCATTTGCCTGCAGTTCCGCCATGCAAAAGATGCTGCCTTGATGTTCTGTATCAAGTCCAGAAAAAAAAGAGAATGGAAAATTGTCTTTCAAACCTCCGGATGGCATTGGTTGAACTTGACAAAATGCTACAGTCTGCTCGAATGACATTTGTTGGTGGGCCAAATGGGTTGCAAGCTCATCATTGCCATGCAATTTGTGCCCACCTTGATCTCATTGTCCATAATGGGCATCTTTCAGCTGATGCAGCAGAGTGTGCAGCAGAAACAAATGGGTTCTCCCCTTCATGGGGTGGTTGTCAGCTCTGTGGGTGGACACAACAATGGGTGACCAACCATAAAATCCCAGAGTCATTGTGGGGACATCATGCAAAGACTGCATCTATTCTTGCAATTCTATCCATTAAGGCCGAGCTTCAGGCAAACCTGCACTCCAATAAATGGTCAGTGAATCCTGCAAAACTGGCAAAATTCACTGCAAACAAAATGTTGCCAAAGGAGGCAGAGAGGTACTTGAGGAATCTTGTTGGTGAAGAGATGCCACTTGCACTGAAGAATTACCTGGAGCTGGAGTTATTCCCTCATGTTCACTTGAAAGTTGGGCATGGTATCTCATTGCCAACTGCACACAGGTGGCTCCACTGGGAAGGATTCCAATATATCTCACACAAGAAGGGACTGTATTTTGATGGACATGACCATGCAGATGTCATTGAATATTGTCAAAAAACCTTCCTCCCAGTGTTGAAGAGCTTTAGGCCACAGCTGGTCCATTACTCTGTGGAAAACCCTGACCAGGAGAGGCTTCCAAAAGATCAAACAAATTATGTTGAATGTCACTTCGTTATTGTTGCCCATGTTGAGATGACAGTACAGTAAAATGACATGAAAGACAAGGACTGGGTATTTGAGGATGAACACTGATTGCAGAAAAAGGGCGTCAGATGAGGTATTCATCACAGTGATGTTATCTGTTCAACATTTGGGCACCTCACAGATGTGAGAGAATCACTTGAATATGGAAAGAATTACAATGGTTACTGGATAGGTGAATGCTTCTGCAAACAGGTGACTGTCCTTTGAAACATTATGTTACATTTCATTTCTCAAAGGTTTATACAGATGTCAGAAAAAATAATACCTGCCTTTGAAGCAGCTCATGGTGCTGGCTATCATGCACTGTTCCTCATTGATAATTCCCAGGGCCACTCAGCATTTGTGGAGGATGCCCTGCAAGTCAGCAACTGCATGAACATTAAGCCTGGAGGAAAGCAGGCATGGATGCAGAAAGGTTGGTTCATCCATGATGGAATCTGTGTCCAACAGGATATAGTATATCCCTCTGATCACCCATCCTTTCCTGATCAACCAAAGGGCATCAAAGCTGTTCTCACTGAGCGGGGCCTTTGGCAAATGTCACTCCAAGTGTGACACTGATGCAGTGGCTTGCTGCAATATGCAGATCCTTAAATCTCAGCCTGATTTCCTTGCTCAAAAGCCTCTGGTTCAAGAGATCATTGAAGCAGCTGGACATGCATGCCTCTTTTTACCAAAATTCCATTGCAAACTCAACTTTATTGAGTATTTCTGGGGCAGTGTAAAGAGACATATTTGTGATCATGCTGATGGTTCTTTTGACACCCTGAAGGCAAACTTATCACAAGCCCTCGCATCTGTACAACTATGCACGATCCGACTGTGGGAACAATGCATGCACTGATGGGTTGAAGCTTATCAGTCTGGACTGCCAACAAAGGAGGCACAAATGGAGGTCAGGAAGTTTAGCTCAACAAAGTACAAGAGCCATAGACGTGTTCCAGAGGCCACAGCTTGCATTTTTGATGTTCCCATAGCCTAGTTTACATCTACTGCCAAATTGTCTTTGTTCAGAAAGAATTTCTTGCTCAAAAATAATCTATACAGAAATCTGGCTTATCAAAATGTTCTTCCTATCAAAACAAGTGTTTTTAAAAGATAGAATTACTATCTAAGCATTGTTGCGCTGTGCTGGTTGTTTGCACCAGATAGGCAGTGACTAGGTGATCTGCACCATAGCTGCAAAGGTAAATGAGTCTAATGGGTCCCTGACACAATGTCAGTGAGTCAAACTTGCATGAGGTAATGATGAAGGCTCACCTGTTCTTGCATTTGCAACCTCCATCAAGGCTCTTCAATATAGCTTGATAGCGATCCTCATCATTGTCAGAACTGGTGGAGTTGGACATGGGGAATAGGGGAAAGGGTGGGAATGTTGGAGCTTGAATTCATTGGATGACAAGTTTAGGATATGGCCTGACACAGCACATCAATTTCTACATCACCTCTGGGTCTTTTACAGAGATATTGGTACCATTAGAAAGCTACATGTACATAGAATTTGAAATGTGAACTCAAAATTTAAAATTTTGTATTGCTCAGCAGGATTGCAATAAGTGGGCAGTATCCCAAAATGGAAGGTGTAGTACCTATCAGTGATAGTGACTCAAAGCATTCAGATTGTGCAAATCAAAGCTCTTGATGTCTCACTCTCCTTGAATGAAGGTCCCCCTGATAGTTGCATGTCTGCTGATCTTCATGGTAATCTATCAATGTGAAGTTTGCCAGTCAAAATTTGATAGCAGAAGAGGGCTTGCTAACCATTCTCACTCCAAATGCTCAAAAAAGTGTCCTCAAGTGACACTCAATCTTCTAGATAAAAGATGACATGATAGAGAGGAACAGCAGGCTGCAAAGCTACTATGTTTGTAGGAGGAAGAAGCAAGAAGAAGGGAGCAAGAAATGATCAGGCAAGCCGCCAAGGTAATATCAACCCAGGTATCCCCAAAAAAAATAAGGTATAGCCTATCTTGATAACTAATTGAATTGTTTACAGGATGAGGAACCTTTGTGTGCTCCAACACCCCCACCTGATTATTGTCCATTGGGGCTCCCTGCTCATGCACGATGCTTATCAAAGCACTTTTGCAATGATCTTCCCCCTCTCCCCCAACCACCAGTGGTACGTGAAGAGTCAGCAACTCTGGATTACAATGATCCAATGCCCAATCAACAAGAAATCCATCAAGAGATTTATCTTCCAGCTACTCCCCCCCTAGTACCAGATCACATCCTAACCATTCAAACTGAACCAGATCACTATGGCATATTCAGAGTCTATCCTGGACACCTTCCAACAAATAACTCAGATGTCTGAACTCACTTTCCCATGTATCCAACTCACCACACTTCTAGCAGATGGTGGATCACTCTGGGGCATGACCTTGGTGGTCTGGTTTTGGAAGTTCACTCAATGTAGCCCAAAAAAACATCTTTGAGCTGTTCCTTAGTGCAACGGTGTTTTGACTGATGAAGTGGTTTTACAGTGGGTCTAGCATGAAGTCACTCGCAGAGTTGGATTGACTTGTCAACAATGTAATTCTGGCAGAGGACTTCAATGCTGCTGATCTGCACAGTTTCTGGGCTGCGAAAGGAGTGAGCCATCTCGACAACTACAAAGCCAATCCTGAGGACATATGATCCTCGTTCCTGGCTGGAGATGGATGGAAGGAGATCTCAGTACGTCTGCATTTGCCAGCAGACAGTATCAAGCACAAGTCTGTTGAGGGGTCACCAACATTTGAAGTCCCTGGTTTATTCTATTGCAAGCCACTCAATGTAATCAAGAACACATTCCGTGAACAAGCATCAGAGTACTTCCATATCATGCTGTTTGAGACATGTTATTCACCAGACCCAAATGAACCCCCAGAGTGTATCTATTGTGAACTCTATAACTTGCCTGCTGTGATCAAAGAACATGAGAAGATCCATGCACAGCCTCATTCTGATGGGTGCACCCTTGAAACAGTTGTTGCATCAATCATGTTGTGGTCCGATTCAACTCATCTGGCATTGTTTGGCACAGTGTCCCTGTGGCCAATCTACATGTACTTTGGAAACCAATCAAAGTATATATGAGGCAAACCAACAAGTTTTGCTGCCCACCATCTCACATATATTCCAAAGTCATATCTCTGTTCTGGAAACCCACACTGTTGATTCAATTGTTGTTTGAGATAACTGATGCCCTGCATGACTTCTACAAGGTGACCTTTGCCAAGGCGATCTGAGCTGACGTCCTCACGCATTGTTGACATGAACTCATGCAAGCCATTTGGCTCCTTATTGACAATGACTTCATGCATGCATATGAATTCGGCATCATGATTGAGTTATTAGATGGTGTCCAACATCAAGTATTCCCACAGTTCTTCACATACTTGGCTGACTACCAAGAAAAGTAAGAAGCACCTGGACTACAGCACTAATACATGTAGATTAGCTGGCTGAAGATTTGATTAGGACACTTCTCGCTGTGAGTCAAAGTGTGGATTTGGGTCGGAGTAATAACCCGAACACAACACCAACAAAGGACTACAAAAATGTGCAAGTGGTGGTTTACCTCCGTGGTGTCCACAGAGGATGTGCTGAGGAGGGGGAGAGGGGATCTACACCAACAGGGTGATGCAGACAGAGATGCAGGATACTCCTGGGGTACAGGAGCAATAGAAGATGAAGAGGATAGGTGTCTGGACTCTTCCTATAGCCTAGGAAGTGTCAAAGCGGGGATTGAAGTGACAGAGACTGAAGTAGCAATACTACACCCAGAGATTGGTGCAGCAAAGGGGCAAGGGGGCTCCTGACATCCAGAAGTAATGGGGAACAAAGGATTGACAGGCTAGACTCCGCTTGAGCCTAGAAAAATACTTGGACTTGAATAACTTGAATAAACTTGAAGATATTGAGCCTTTAGACCTTCACTGAAGCCTACAAGGACTCAAAGACTGAAGGGATACTGATTGAGAGAGACTGAGAGAGGGATAATTTTGTGCTATTGGGTCCTTTTTTTCACAGGGCTGAGCCTAGGGGTTTAAATACATGGGCACTTCAGTCAACCCCCATTTAGGACCTATTAGGTTTGTATATTTCTACAGATGTATCTACCTATGAGGTCCTGACAGGTTGGAAATTCCCAGCTGCCCATGGAGATTCTCCATTCTCCAGCACCATGCATGGGGATTCTTCAGAGCCCTATTATAATTCTCCAGCACTATGCTTGGAGATTCTCCATAGCCCTATTTTACATCATTGGAGAAATGTATTTATCCATAATTATTATATTTAATTAATTATTTAGCAGGTGGCTGGGGTCCAAATTGGACTTTCTCCAGGGCTAAATAGGCCTTTCTTCGAGTGCATATGAGACTTTCTCCAGGATTAAATGGGCCTTACTTTGGGTACATATGGGACTTTCTCCAGGCTAAACAGGCCTTTCATTTGGTGAATATGAGATCTTCTCCAGGGTTATATGAGTGTAACTTTGGGTGCATATGGGACTTTCTCCAGGGCTAAATTGGCTTTTCTGTGGGTATAAATGGGACTTTCTCCTGGGTTAAATAGGCATTTCTTTGTGTGCAAATAGAGGCATTCTCCAGAGTAATTGAGCCATTTTCTAAGCATCCATAGGACTTTCTCTGGGGTTAAGTGGGCCTTTTTCTTGGTGCAAATAAGACTTTTTTCAGGCATAATAGGACCATTTTGAAGGGCAAAAGGGACTTTCTCCACACTAAATAGAATCTTTTCTGAGCACAAATGGAACTTCCTCTGAGTTAATGGAGAACTCCCAAGGTGGTATGGAGAATCACCTTGTTGGTGGGGAGAATTGCCAGGGTGGTGTGGAGAATCTCCATGGTGATGCAGAGAATCTCCATGATGGTGCGGAGAATCTCCATGGTGGTGCGGAGAATCTCCATGGGGATGCGGAGAATCTCCAAGGGGATGTGGAGAATCTCCATGACAGTGTGGAGAATCTCCAGGATGGTGTGGAGAATATTGGACCCTTAAGCTGTTGTTACTGACTATGCATACTGCAGCATTGGACAAAGTGTACTAATATGATGCACATTTTCGCTTTTTTTACATTTTGGATGGTGTGCCTCTAACCATCCCAGGAACAGCAGTATATAAGCCTTGGTGTTAGTAGCCTGTTGGCAGCATTTATTGGCCAGGATAGGCTTTGTGTTGTGTGATGTAGCACTACACCACAAACACTACACAACACTACACATTTTTGGTAATAAGCTACACCACACACACTACACAACATTTCCTAATAAACACTACACATTTTTGGTAATAAGCTACACCACACACACTACACAACATTTCCTAATAAATACTCCGCATTTTTGGTAACAAACAATACACTACAAACACTACAAAACACTACACAACATTTGCTAATCAATACTACCACACACACACTAGACAACACTAATCAATATTCCATATTTTTGGTAATCAACACTACAATACCAACAGTACCCAATATTAGCTAATCAGGGGTCCGCATTTTTGGTTGTCAACACTACACAACATTAGCTAATCAGGGGTCCGCATTTTTGGTAGTCAATACTACACAACATTAGCTAATCAGGGGTCAAATTTTGGAAGATAAAGATTGGACCATAGATAGATAGGGGCTATTTGTACATGTTTGTATGTGTTATTTTTATGCTTTGTTGTCTTACTAAAAGTTGTAGCCACTAATTATACAAATCCAGTAGTGGTCTTACCTAAGTAATTGGTGAAGATTTACTAGTGTTATGATCAAAACAAAAAACTGTGATGCAAAAAGTTTTTTGCTAGACTACATCTAACCATGGATTGGGGATTCTCCAACCCACCTTGGAGATTCTCCATTCCTTCCTTGAGGAGTCTTGGCAGCACCATGGAGATTCTCCACATGTAAGGGTGCCCTTAGGGGTCACCCATATTTGTTTACTTATGTAATACTTCCTTTCCTATGTAATTGCTTCTTGTTATGTAATATAGGGAGAACTTCTTATTATCCTACATACTCAAAAGAATACACATTGGTCGTGTTCTGTGTTGAGTGAGGATCAGAGAAGCTATCAACCACCTTAAACTTTTTTGAACATCCATCTGCATATTCAATGAGTCAAACCATCACCCGAGCAGCCGCGCGCACGATGTGCAACACGGAACAACCACCTGGGGACCCACTCCAAACCAATGAAAATTTTATCCAGGGTGATCTGTTGTAAATTAACCAGCATGCATTACTAGGTACTGAGGTGCGTGACCACGTGACACTTACATAAGCCCTCAGAGCGCACATACACAGTAGTATTTCCTATTAGTCCCTCAGTAGCTTGAACATCTACTGAGGGTAAGTAGTCCTACACACTCATTTCTACACATACTCACTTGTAGTAGTTACTACAGGTATTACTCTAATACAGTAGCTTGAACATCTACTGAGGTTACTACAGGGTTACCAATTTCCTACCACAGCTTCTGTCCTACAGGTCCACTGCAGCAACCCCCCAACACACTTTTTTCAAGAGGTTATGAGCCCTGCTCTTGCCTAAAGGAAGAAGCAGTCTTGTGGAAAACAGGATTTACCCTTACCTTGAAAGTATCAAGTGAAATGGTCCTCGAACTCCCTGAACTTGTGCGAGAAAATCAACACTGGAAAATTTACTGCACGCATATCCTCGATAGTGCAGCTGCAGAAGGTGTAGTCAGCCACCTCTCAGGTGCGGCACCAAAACCAGCCGATTCGCACGAACTCAAAGCATGGAACGTGTCTAATGCATTGGCTAAATACATTGTGATGGAAGTAATCACTGATTCACTCCTCGTGCGACTCATGCACCATGAACTTGCCCACACTCTCTTCAGCCAACTCACAGCCATTTTTGGCGACCTCAAACCAATAGCTATTGAATTACCAGTGGAATGGAGCAACCAAGACGAGCCTCTCCAAGAGGACTCACACTCAAAGTTGGATGGCGCTGACTCAGCACACTGCAACTATTGTTGAAGGAAAAGATGTTGAAAGAGCTGGCGCAGCCCCGCACATTGCGCATGACACAGATCAGGATAATGACTATACTATTAGTCTAACATCCGAGCTCGAAACAACTGATATCCACGACAGAAAGCCCAGCGGCATCATGCCGACTGGCATCCCCATTATCCCCAGTATTCCCAATACAAACAATACAACTATTTACCCTAAAGACCCGGGAGATCTGCCAAACGCGCCAGATGGAATGTTGAGGGGAGATGACCAGGAGATGGCCAAGAGCGGAGGGCAGTGGCAGCGCACCATGCACAAGGTGAATCGGAATGATGAAACGGCTTCGCCAGCCCCCAATTTGGCAGACAGGACGTCTGAGATGTTGACGGGCAACAGCCCAGTTCCACTCTTGCCAAAACAACCTAAAAAGACTGTGAAACATCAGAAAATGTCAACACGATACATACCTCTGCCAACCGGATGTGCAAATGCCAACACGCAGCACCCAAATGGGCACCCGAAGCCTAATACTTACTCACCCAGACAGCATAGACCGCCGCTCGAAGGGGAGAGAGTTGGTGGTACCGCAAACGGCGACACACGCAGTTTGAGCGGGCGATCTATGCCCCAGAAGCTCGCGGCCAGCTCAAACAAGTCGGAGATGCTTGTAATCGCGACAATCGAGTTGGAGGGCCCAGCCAGCGGTGGAGTACCGCACGTATGCCTTGGAGGCGAGAGTCAGCGTGCAGACAACGTGAATGGTCCCAGAGACCAAGTGGATACCGTTGCAATCCAGCACCCAGAGGCTCTCCATTCGAGCTCTCTTTGGGTTTTCGCTCTAAGATGCTTGGTTCCTATTTCCTCCTCAGAGTCTCAACGTGTGGTAGTTCTTTGGGTTGTTTGCCCTTAGGGTTGTCTCACCCCACAGTTATAGCGAAAGGCAGGGTTGCTCAATTCTGAAATGAATGGTGAGATTGGTGAGAAGTAGTAGAGTGATGATCTTGTCAGAATGTACCACAGTGTTACAGCGAAAGGCAGGGACGATTGATCGTGGCAGGATGATAGTCATGAAAAGACTTTGAAATGGTTGGTGAGATTGGTGAGTTGTAGCAAGGTGATAGCCTCAACAGCATGTACCAAGCCCACCCTCAGTTACAGCGAAAGGCAGGGACAATCAATCGTGGCTCGACAGTAGGAATGAAAATGACCATAAACGAAATTTGAAAATGGTCAGACATAGCAGAGTGGTAGTCTTGACAGCACGTACCCCTCAGTGATAGCGAAAGGTGAGGTTGCTCGATTCTGAAATGAATGGTGAGATTGATGAGTTGTAGCAGAGTGATGATCTTGACAGAATGTACCCCAGTGTTACAGCGAAAGGCGGCAGTGACCTGGGCATCGGTTGCCCCATCCATCGAGATCTGAAGCCAGATCTTGATCTTGGACCACCACTCGTGGAACTTCTGAGGGGAGCCATCATAACTTCCGGGATCCGCGACCACCTTCTTGCACGGCGGCAGTGCAGGCTGAGGCTGTGCAGCCGCAAGGGCCGCGATATGCACCTGGAGGTTAACTTGCCCTTGGATGAGCTGGGCAAGGAGCTGGTTGAGGTCCGCCATGACGAACTAGTAGGGGTGGAGACGGGAATAGGGGGTAGGTCTTTGTTTAACCGGTCGGAGATGCGAAGACCGGAATGTGCGGCGGCAGGCGAGAGGGAGGTCTGGCAGGGGCAGAACAGGAAGGGAACAATGGAAGCCAAGGAGGACTTGGACTTCAAAGTCACTGACAAGGCGACTGTAGGCAGCAATGGTGTTGGTAAACTGGAACTCTTCTTCAATAGCCGATTCTCTCTCCTGTGGTTCCGGGGCGGCATCAGGGTGAGGACCGTATATAATCGCCAAGCGCTCCTGTTGTGCTTCGACGAGGCGGGGAAACTGGTACAGTATGGTGACTAACATAAGGGGTGACGTAGAGGTAAGGTTACTTGGGACTAGATCCCCACAGGTGTTCCACTAAACGAAGTGTAAGACTCTGTTCGCCTGTCACACTCACCGGGTCAGGGCAGTGACACAGCTATGCAAAGGACAAACAGCTAGTGGCTGCAGATCACGGTTCTACCTCTGCATGAATGCAGGAACTATGAGTATTATAGCTCAATCACCTTGAGGCTGCGAACCTCTCTTGAACGGACACCGCTCTTCAGACACCAGGCATGACCCTGGGCTGGTGTACAGTACATAAAGAGACGGTGCTAAAAAACTCCCAATGCCGAAGCACTACGGGAACGGCACTAAAGGCTGGCCGTGAACAAAATGGAAGGTGTGAAGATGAAGCTCCTTAACCCTGGAGTCTGGGTATAGTTTCCCTTTACTAGGCTGGGGAACAGTGCGTGATAGAGCAAGTAAGATGTGTGGATTCAAGCTCAGGTGAGACGACCCTAGGCAAAGAACACCAAGGATCCTAACACGTGATACTCTGAGGAGGAATAGGACGTGAGTATCTAGAGCAAAAACCCAAGATGAGCTCGAATGGGGAGCCTCTGGGTGCTGGATTGCATGGTATATATACTACTATACACGAGGGCTACACGAGACTATCCATGAGGCTACGTGCAGGCAGAAGGCTATGTAACGACATCACTGTGGAGCTAAGGCTATGCGTAATGATGTCAAGGGTGGCAGTGTGTACAGCACGAGGTACAGGTCTAGACTAGGTAGATAAGATAGAGGCTGTACACTAAGATAAGATAAACACTATCTAATCACAGATTAGATAAGATAAAAAGTTGGTCCGTAACAGGCACCCCTTCCTGAATAACTGCTGCTGCTGCCTAATGCTGGGATTGCCCCCCCCATCTACTTCTGTTACTCACTGCAAATCACCCACCCTTCACACCTCCAGTTAGAGCAGGCCCACCAAAATAGATATGGGCAACCAGAGTGAGACCATGCCTACATGCATGCTCCCTATTATCAACCATTCTGCTCAACCTCTCCACAACCATCTCCAACCTGGGGCTCACACCACCACTACTATAGGTCTTGCTTGCAACACAAATGGTCCAACTCACCCCAGCAAAGGAGATCTGCATCCCCACACCGATTTTCCAGATCCCCAAACTGCATCACAGCAGTGATGCAAAATGGCACTACCATTTTCAAACCAAAGCCTCTCTGGTATGACCAAAGTGCCTTGGCAGACATGAAGACCACCCAGATCACCTTGTCTCCAACAAAGCCCTTCTATGGGACAACTCTTTACCCACACAATGCAGCAGGGACCAACATGGGCAGCTCCTCAACAAGAGCAAACAAACCTTGTGCTGGGACTTTCAGCACCCCCATGGTTGCTCCAGCAGAAACCACAATGATGAATGCTCTGGGTATGGTGACCTGTCAAGACCGATTCTTCACCAACCTGATCTCTGTGAGGAGTCTGGGGGTCAGAGGTTGATCTAGCAGTAAGACCAAGGTGCTATGTAGTGTAGCCATGCTTCCTGAGGGATAGGAAGGCCAACCAAGTGTTGAACAGAGTGTCTAAGTATAAACAGTTAGCAACTGAATACTTGTATGAGGACTAAGATGGAGAGTGTGAAGGGAGAACAGATGATGTCAAGTTTAGGTCTACTCCAGTAGGGGGTTCAGTCAAGTCCAGACGAAGATGGATGAAGGTGGAGGGCAGAGAGCTGGACAAGAGATTAGTTTGGCCAGAGTTGGTGACCATTCAGATTCAATGACTAAGAATAACGAGCATTGATCCCTTGCATAGGTTCTGGTCAAGAGGAGACAGAGATGGACAAGAACTGGAGTAGAGACTATGGTTGATTTCAGACTGAAGAGTACAGGATATTCTACAGAGTACTTATACTAAATGCAAACTAGGGACAGGTATATATGGTGACAAGTAAACAGCCTAAAAGGCAGACAAGGGACAACTGGGAAAAGTACTAGGTTAGGTGAAAATAAAGTCAGGTCCAGTGAAAATAAACTAGGTCCAGTGAAAATGATACAAGGTACAGGATATATTGAGAACACAGAGAACTCATGAACAGGCAGGGTAGACAGCGAGGTGTGATAAAGAGTGAATGGAGTATAGACCAAGGGTCATACCTAGCAGAGGGTTATCTGTGCAACTGTGACCAGAGTAATGAACAAGCGACTGGAGTTGGACTAGAGTGCTGTGATGTGACCAGAGTGACCAGATAAGGTCTGGAGTTGGTCATGGTCATAACAGATGGGAAGTATCTTATTTGATATTCAAACTGAAACTACAACAGACTGAGTATCTAGGTACTTATACTGAGTAGAATGTCTAAAATGATGTAAAGGACAGGATTACCGATGAACGACAGGTGCAGTTGTGCTGAGCACTGAGTAAGTACAGTAAGTGCAATAACTGGATTACCAATAGGTAATGTATTAGTAATGAAGCAGAACAGGAATGTATGGTAACCAGAAACAAGAAAGTAATCATATTAAGTAATCATACAGAGAGACAGATCAGACAATGTGCTCACTAATTGGTGGCACTACAAGACAGATAGAGAAAAACAAAAAAGTGGAGTACATACTATAAACAGGTGGTGAATACATGGACATGATCAGACAATAGGGTATAGGGTGATTGGGTGTCACGGTGTGAGTCAAAGTGTGGATTTGGGTCGGAGTAATAACCCAAACACAACACCAACAAAGGACTACGAAAATGTGCAAGTGGTGGTTTACCTCCGTGGTGTCCAGAGAGGATATGCTGAGGAGGGGGGAAGGGGATCTACACCAACAGGGTGATGCAGACGGTGATGCAGGATACTCCTGGGGTACAGGAGTAATAGAAGACGAAGGGGATAGGGGTCTGGACTCTTCCTAAAGCCTAGGAAGTGTCAAAGTGGGGATTGGGTAGACTGAGACTGAAACAGCGATACTACACCTAGAGATTGGTGCAGCAAAGGGGCAGGGATGCCTCTGATGTCCAGAGGCGAGGAAGATTGACTGGTATGAAGCCTAGACTCCACTTGAGCCTAGTATAAAGAATAGATCTTGAATAACTTGGATAAACTTGACAATATTGAGCCTTTAGACCTTCACTGAAGCCTACAAGGACTCAAAGACTGAAGGGATACTGATTGAGAGAGTCTGAGAGAGGGATAATTTCGTGCAATTGGGTCTTTTCACTGGGCTGAGCCCAGGGGTTTAAATACATGGGGGGGCACAGCATTAAAGTACAAAAAGAGAAGGGAGTAAGCAGAATTTGTCAAGGATTGGTAAGGGATTGGTAAGAGCTTTGTAAGGGGTTTGTAAGCGATCAGTAAGCAAGGGATAAGCAGGAATGAGTAAGCATAGGAAGCATGAATAAGCTGCTGAGTAAAGGAATGAGTAAGCTGCATGACAAGATTGATTGGTAAGGGAGTGAGTCATCAGCTGAGTAATATACCAAAAATGCGAAAGGGATAGAGTAATACTGATGACAAGAGAGCATCAGTAAGCAAGGGATGAGTCACTGCACAGCAGAAGGAGTCATTGATGCACAGCCTAAGAAGTTTGATGGGGGGGCTGTGCACCATCAGGAATTGGGCTCCCTTGACGAGCTCTCTTCTGGGAAAGAACAAGAGAGGGTTCTTCTTCCTAATAGCACTATAAAGTGGGGGGGATAACTGTCATGGTGCTGGGGGATGTTGTCTGAAAGTAGGGAAGCGGATAGAGTATTGAATTTGACGCATCCAGGGAAGCAAGACAAACGACAGAGGAAGATGGACATGGCAAGTATCTGGGAGGAAGGGACCATAGGCTGAGGGCTCAGGGGACACAGAGACGACCAGAGAAGACTTCTCAAGCTTGACAATAGACCTAAGATGACCAAAGTACATCCTTGATGCAGGACTGACAAGGAGAACGCGCTGACCGAGAACGAGAGGGACTGAGGGAGCAGGCTGGGAAGATATGTGCCAGGCAGTGCACGGGAACTCTGGGAGAGGCTGTCATAAGAGCAGGACATAGTGGAGATCTGCTGCAATAACGGAGAAATGATCCAGAGAAAATACGGACTCCATAATGAGCGATGAAGCGAATGTCTGGATTGCGGGGGGAATATCTCCGTGGGAAATGAACAGATTTGTGTCGGAACTTGACAGGCAGATAGACCACGTTCTAGGCTCTCTGACGGTATAGTCACGTGCCTGATAGCTTTAGAAACGATGGAGCTATTCAAAATATCGGAATGCCAGCACTGGGTGCCTAAAAATGACATTTGGGTGCTAAAAAT
>JAYMGJ010000686.1:0-19595 GCA_037178675.1 Scleroderma bovista
CCTAAAAATGACATTTGGGCACTAAAAATCATTTCTTCTCTTTCTCCTTCGTTTCTCCATCATTCTTCGGCTTCTTTGATCGTTCTGGTATGGGAGTTGGACTGCAGACGTGTGCATTCCTTTCTCATACCACAATTGACGTTATTCCTTCAGTTTCTTCTGCGTCTTGGTGGTTCTCGGCGATAGATGACTGTCTGCATTGGCATTCATCTCTCGCATCAGGATAGTCGTCTTGTGCGATAGATAGCTACGATGAGGGTCCGTCGTGCTTATCCTTCGCATAAGGGGATCATTCGATATAGGTGTTATCTTCCATGTTCACTGTACCAAACCTGTTTGGTGCGTGACAACGGGAACGTATAGTAACCAGAAACGAGAAAGGAAACATATTAGGTAATAGTACAGAGAGACAGATCGGACAATGCGCTCACCGATCGGTGGCGATACAGAACAGATAGAGAGAAACGGAAAAGGGAGTACATACAATAGAACGGATGGCGAACGCGTGGACGTGATTGGACAATAGGGTACAGGGTGATCAGGTGTCATGGTCGTGACATGGGGACACTGTCTGCGATTGAGCTGATTGAGCCTGGTGCTGCATCAGATTGTAGTGAAGCAGCTTTGATGTCATTTAGCTCTGCGGGATCCAACTTACGGATGATGTTGTGGATGCATGATAGAGCTGGCGGGATGCACGCTTGAATGTTCATGCCGTATTAGGGGGGAACTACAAGGATTCAGAACCGCCACTTCAGCACACCGATAATGCGCTCGACTACATTGCGAAGCTGGGCATGACGGAGGTTAAAAACCTCCTGGGCGTTCACAGGCCTAAAAAATCTTAGTCAACAAAAAGAAAAGAAAAGAAAAGAAATATGCACTGAGTTTGTGCATGGCCCCACTCAGCCAAGTGGTATCTTTGCCCATGGTATGGCACCAACAACTGCAGGCAACTCAGAAACCCCGCATCGGCAAGGTAATACTTACCTGCAGGGATAGCAAAATCGGACATCCGTGTGTCATGGTAAAGAGTCACATCGGCCATCGACCCTTCCCATCCACTGAGTACATAGGTAAAGTTCATTTTGAAGTCGCAACAAACAAGACAGTTTTGAGATGTAAAGCCTTTGCGGTTGTGGCACGCATCTCTTTCATCTGCAGATGGAGTGCACGCAATATGGGTCCCATCAATAGCACCAATTGCGCCTTCAAAGAACGGGTAGAATTTCGGATTGTCGCGAATAGTGGGAGGGATAGGATCATCGGCACGTGGTAGTTTCACATACTTCGAATATATGGGGGGTGAAGAGAATGCATTTAGCATTTCTTTGAAATACCTAGTATTTATTGTCAGGATTATAGGATAATACTGAATGAAAGATGTACTTTGAAATGGTTCCATTCAATTGTTGGAATCTCTCTCCTACGTGCCTCACTGATAGCCCAGTTACACATGTATAGAGGAAAATAGCAAGCTGCTCTTCAAGAGTGACCTTCTTTGAGTCAGTAAGCCCCCCACCCTGAAGTTCATTCAGAAGTGCTTGGAAAACGTGCTTGTGAACCACAAGTTCCGTTCGGATCCTCTCAGGATGGCCGTTCAGGAGTTCCTCGACCCACCCTTTCCCAGAGAGGATGGAAGTATGATAGGGGATAGGCTGCGCCCTTTGGGTCGCTAGTATGATCACCTCAGACACCTTTGCAGCTATATCGGATACCATTAGAAGTTCCTGTCGATATTGGGTGACGATCAGTTCCAAAAGCCATCGATCGCGTTCCTCCGCTGTCTTGCCCTTGCTGTCTTCCTCGATATAACCCTCAATCCTCCCATCCATCCCAAAACTGAACTCCTGGTCCATAGCAACGTGGAACAGCCTTGGATGTCGCGCTGCAACACTGTCACAATATCAATCGTGGATCAGAGACGAAGAGTTGAAGCTCCACTTGGACGTGGCAGCTTATGTCACGAAGCCCCATGATTTTTCTGGTGGGTTTTTCACCGAGATTTCTCCCGTGACTCTGCTACTGAACTGGCTCTAATGGTTCGAATTAGCCACGATGAATATTGATAATAGGCTACTATTATTTAGGCTATTCTACCATTTTTGGGGTTGTTAACTAGTACTAGGGGCTGCTGCTAGCAGCGGTCGGAAAGTCCGTCGTCCGTCGTCAACGGTGCAGGGCGTGCGAACAGGGGATGCATTATCACTCGTCACCGGTAGTCAGGTTCCAAGGGCAGCGGGTGGGCCAGTGGCAAAAGAGTAAGGTAATAGTATGGAAACCAGAGTGAGACCACAAGAAAAGGGAGGAAAAAGGTTGGGGAGGGAATGGAGGGGGAACGAGGGGCACAACTTAAAGACAATGAGAGTGGGGATGGGTGGGGATAGATACATGCGAAGGGGAGGGAAGATGGGGGGCGGCGATGGCGCCACTTCACAGTGCAGGATCAGCATCAAGGATTGCCATCCCATCCAGGGTGACATGGCAGCGCTCTCCGTGCCCATATTGTTTGCAGGCTGCCTTGATCGCATGGAGCAGGGCGGTGTGCCCCTTCTCAGCGGCACGGCCATATGCGTGGAGGAAGTTCGCCTTGTTCCCTTCGAATCTGGCACAGGCAGTGAGTAGGTCCGACGCATTAGTACAAGTCGGCTACATAGCACGGGGGGGGGGAGAGGTGGCTTACTTGTCGAGAAACTCTGTTGCAATCTTCTTGCGCTGGGAGTACTTCTCGTGGAACCACCGGTTGGCCCCATTGTAGTGTTCATGGGGCCACTCTTTCAGCGGGGTGAAGAGCTTGAGTCACGGGGTGCCCTCGTTCCAGTGACGCACGATCTCCCACCAGGACTCCCATTTCGGCATGCACGTCACCCCATCCTCGAGCAGGACGGGCACCTTGGGGATGACCAGACCGGTTTCTGGCATGGCACCTCGTGCAGCCCCCCCATTCCTCATGTGAGGAGGTGTCGTCCTCAGGGTGGCGACACCATTCGGTCCTGTTGACACTGAGGGCAACGATGAGGGTGGCGGTGGTGACGACAGCATCGAGGCCTGTCCTGCGTGGGAAGAGAGCGGAGTGGGATGGTTTGTCAGGTTGGGGTGGTGGAAGGATGGCTGGTGAGACGCTGGAGGCGTCGGCTGAGCATAGCTGGGTGTGAAAACAAATGGCTGGGGCACTGTGAGTGGGGTGATGGAAAGTTAGTTGGGGGGGCTGGGATGCAACGACCGTTAGATTTTGATGGAACACATGCACCGTTGCCGCTCTGAATGGATGGAAGGTATGGGTTCAAGAAGCCCCAAGTGCCTGGGCATGCGTGGTTCAACACCAAGCAGTTGGCCATATTGCCGAACTGTTGTCGCAGGCCCCTTATGTCGTCCGACATTGCCAGCTGCGACGTGCTCATTTTGTCCACTGACACTTGCAGTACCCACATGTCCGCTGTCAGCACTGCATGATGAGCTGCCTGGAGAGCTTCAGTAGTGGTGTCTGGTCGTGCAAGGGTGGCTTCTCCAGCAGGTAGCTGCTCTGCTTCCCATGAGGTCGGTGCAAGAGCATCAGAGTGATCGTTTTCATGAGCGTGGAGCTCGTCGAGCAGGTACTTCATGAGCATATCCTTCTGCAAGTGCAAAGGTAATGGGGGAAAGGAAGAAGGAAAAAGAAAAAGAAAACAAAGATCAGTCAGCATGTCTGCCACCCCAGATAGGAAGGCATGATGCGGGGCCATGCGCACCATCTCATAAAAATGAAAAGGGCTCACCTGCTCGCCTTCGGCCCATCCACCCCACCAATGAACCCGTGTCAAGAGCCATGGTTTTGGGGCGAGCATGAAGCAATACTGTGCCCTGCCACGCCAAAAACAGTGCGTTGAGAAGTTCCCTGGGATGCCAGCCTCGGTCGTGGCCTCATTCAGTTGCTTCTGAATGGCCTCATGCGAAAGTGGCAGCCCTGGCTGCAAGACACCATTTGTGCTCAGCGTAGAGAACACAAAATCTGTCCCGGCCATCAAACGTCCAAGATGCATGTATTCGACCCATTTGATCCAAAGTACCAGCCACAGAAATGGATCGCATGAAGGCATCCCTGGGCGCAGATAGAGCTGGTACTGGTTGTCTGCCAGAGATCGAGTGCAATTGAGCACAATATGATACTACTTCAGTTTCCATAGTACCGGATGACAAGGAGTGAATGGACATACTTCATAAGTTGATTTCTCGTGTTCCCTTGTCCATTTTCTTCTGCCAGCCCTTCCTGTTTTGCAGATGGACCCAGAAAGAGGTCCACCACTCACTTGCTGTCAGTGAGCCCTCTTTGCCATCCAGGTACTTGACTAACACGGCATCCACAGCTGGGGCACTTTCAATTACGATGTCTTGTTGCCTCAGCTTGACTAGCTCACTGTTCCTGGGTCATCAACTCATGTAAGTCACGAGCGTTTGAAGCACTGCCTGCAGTGGAAGCGCTCACCTCGTCCACAGCGTCCATGCCGTGGAGTGAAATGCAAGCCGTTCGAGGTGCTTTGTGATATCTGAGTGTGCCTGTCCTGATAGCACTTCTCCAGATGGCGGCACGTCCAACCCGGCCATTGCCAGCCAAATATACCGAAAGGCGATGTCCAAGGGACACTTGGACTTGGACCAGGTAAGCATCATGTCCATGTACTCCTTTTTCATCACGGCTGAATGCATCCTTGGTGCACCCTCGGCCCTGATCTTGTGCTTGATGGCCTTCACCAAATGATCAATGTCCCCCGATCGGACAGGATTCCCTTCCCAATGGTGCTGCATCTCGTTGTAGTGCCATTCACCTCAGAATGCATCCCCACTGAAAGCCAGTTTGTCTGTTTTTTTCTCTCTTCCTTTTCTTTTGATTAAATGTGACTCACGCACTGTCCCAGTGCCACTTGAAGGCAGCTCGGATGCCTTCAATTGTGCCTTTGCGCGCATTGTCCCGAAAACCCTTCCAAGCAAGGTAGAGTGAAAGTGCTTCATTGGAGCACTCATTTGGGATGCACCCAAACGCGTCCTTAGATAGGGGGTCATTGTAGAATTCCTCCATGGAGTGACAGCCGGTGTCTTCGGAAGCGGACCCTTCGTCTGCAAAGGGGTCTTCCAGACTATGTTTCAGCCACTCGCAACCTCGGCGGACGTGCCCGGAGTAGTTCTCCGTCGTATTTCGGGCATGCAGGTGGGCATCCTTACCAGTCACCTTGGCCTGGAGGGCTGCTTGTAGGGCTGACGTCTCTACCTCAGTAGGTGTTTTCCTCTTCCGTCTCTGCTTTTCAGGGCTCCCGGGGGTGGTGACCTGCTTGCTGAGGGATGTCCATTGCCTCACCATGACAACAATGGGTGTTTAACTGGGAGGTGTCATCCAGAGAACAAGGTGGGGTGGTGGTTGGAGGTTGTGACGAAGGAATGAACATTCACATGCTATATCGACTACTAGGAATGTACCTTTGTGTAGCACCTCACCCAACTGATGATCAACCAATAGCAGCAACATGATGAGAATCAGGGCATTCAGGCTAGCATTCACTGTTACATCGACATATTGTACATACAAGTCCAGAAAGAAAAGAGGAAACCAAACAGCATCAACCGACCAACTCTGCAGTTCACATGGTACCTAGTCCTCACCTGTCAGATCAATCACCTGTTGACTGCTGTGGGGTTCACAAGTCCCTTCGAAGGCCAGGTCAATCACTTCTGATGCACTGCCCAGACCACATTCCAGGTGCTCACACTCCGGCTCAGCGCTGGATGTTGGAGTCTCATGTGGAAGCGGAAGTAGGCTCTGTGCCAGACTGGGTCGTGCATACTCCAGCACAACTGCAGGGATGTTCACAGTGTGGAAACCTGCACTATCACAGCCAAGTGTGGTTGCACTGCAGGGCAAATTGGTAGGTGGCACAGTGATGGGGAGCAGGTGGCTTGGCATGGAAATCTCATATGAAGTGACTGCATGGGTGGACCATGATGGCTCATGGAAGCTTGCAGCATGTACATCTCGCAGCATGTTTTCCACCTTTCCAGGAAGCTGGCCCATGGTGCGCAATGAGCCCGTAAGACAATTATAGACAGAATATGGCACTTGCCTGCAACAATGCACACGTGACCACGCCCACACAAACGTCCTTGAGTTTGTGAGCAAGGCTGTCACCTGTCAGAGAAAAATGTCGGGAACAAAAGTCCCCGACAGCGGGAAGATCAGGCTGATGAGCTGTAATGAGATCGTTTTCAGGGGGGACACAGCCGTTGGACCACGATGTAAGCAGATCAGCATATAACACTACAGCAGCAAGGTCAGGGAAGGGAATGAGCTCCGATTGTATAACCTGAGCAATGCCAAGGTGCTTTTGCTGTAGGAGACCACAAGGGTCGGTCGACAGGGCAGCACATAAATCACTATGCCACTTGGCCATGTATTTCATGAATTCTAGGAACGGGAGCGTGGTGGCAGCTTGCAGGAGGCTCTCACCAAACCCATAGCCAGCCACCTGATGGGCAACATCTATATCACACCCAGGAATCCCTATCTGCATGCCAGTCGTCAGCAGGGAACTATTTCTGCAAGTAGGGGAGCCTACACTGTAATCCCCACCGCACAGCAGTGCGACGAGGACAAGGCCCCCCTGGGTGAGGTGGATGCCATGCTCAAGGGTGTCTGACGTGTAGACCTTCACATCTTTGAAGGTATGCGCCCGAGGGGGATGAGGCAGCCTGCAACTAAACCCACACATTGTGCTCACCTTCGAAGAACAGCGGTGGAGCTGAACAGAAGTGCACTGTCACTGTCTGTCACCACAACATCAACGAGCCCTCGTGCATTGAGCTGGGCAAGCTCGGCATCTGCAAGGCCTGGCACCTGTAGCATGGTTGGTTTCACTGAGGATGACAGCAGGGCAATGGAGGGGTGACCTACCACATGCCAGCTGAAGCCAAATGCAGTGAGCATTTCCTGGAAGTGCTGTGTCAAAAGGGATGGAACAGCCCTAGCCTCTTTTCCAGGGGCTGGCTGGGTCCATTGAAAACAAAGTGAGCACATAAAACCATCTCCGAGAGTGCGACTAGATGGGAGAAGATGATGCATGTCTCCAGCAACTTTCAAGTGCCAATGAGACGCTGCATGAACCCACTGCACAAATTGTGCATCCACGAGCTGAGAGGAAAATGAGTACCACCTACATGCACATCACCAAGGTAACGGATCCTACCTGGCATTAAATCCAGCTGTGAGAATCCGAGGAATGCCTTCTTGATGCGACAGCTTGAAGCCCTCATTGATGGCAAACTCACCCAGCGTGCAACGCTTTGCTGCTGGGGCGAGAACCTTCAGATTAAATGACTTAGCCACACCATTCAAAATAGAAGGGAGGAGAAAATAGTACGTGCACATTCCATAATCCGCTGATTCCCATTCTCAATATATGGGATGGAAACAATGTTACAAGGTAAGAAGAGAGAAAGGAGGCCAAGGTGACACTACTGATGCAAAGTGTCATCCAGCTGACAAAGACGGTAGGTATGCCTATGCTCACTATGCATAGCCACAGGGATGCTGGATCCTCTGAATAGCACATCTTGTGTGAGCCCCCTGACTTGTATGTGGAGTGAGTACGTCCCGCCAGAGGACAACAGTGCATGAAGCATCAATGTTGGCTGCATGACACATCAGCATGCCCAGCGCTAACAATGCCCTGTTGGGTGTATGCCAAGTGCGGTGAACAGATCTTCGAATGCAGCAGAATGATAGACTTCTGTAAATCCAGAAAGTTCATGGAGTGAGTACGTCCTGTCAAGGGACGACAGCACGACAACCATCGATTGTCAGATGCATGGCAAGGCCTGTGAGGTTGCTTTTGTGAGCACGGATTGTAGCCCATAGCTGATATTCCCCAGATGCAGCGTCATGTGCCCACACCTTGGTGGTCTCTGTCTGTGCCTGCAGAAAGCACAAGAGTCGGCACTCCGTCATGCTCGCAGAAGGTGATGTGGTTGACACACTTGGTATGCCCTTTAAAGGAGACTATTTTCTCTTAAACACAAGGGAATCGAGTCAGTCATACTTGGTACTACTTATGCACTGGGACAATGTGACTTGTAGCACCACTAAGGGACTTCAGAAAAATCACATCAGCTAAGTGAGTGCGAACGTTTTGCACTCGCTTATTAGGTAGTACTAGGCTGGCACACCGCCTTCCCTGAACAGATCTGAGGCTGCACTGCCATAGGGAACGGAATCAGGATGCCAGGAGTGAGGAATCGTGTCCCCATCATAAATGACCTTCGGCGTGAATGTTTCGCGGGCTCGGGGCCCCCATTCCTAGTGCTCGTTCAGTTCCGCAGGCATTTGTTCAACGAAGACCTCGATGGGGACTTGTCAAGCGATGCGACGCCCGGACCCTGACGACAACGTAACTCACCTGTCATGCCCTTCAGAAGCCTTCAGAAGCTTCATGCTTTGGGTTTTGCATCATGAGGGTCACCCTCCCGCACCACAATCGAGCATGATCGAGGACGCTGGTGTCATCAGCGCCCATCAGCTCCACGGCGCGGCTGTTTCCGCTCTCGCAGCTCCAACACTGTGGCTGGCAGATTGACAACCCCCCAGCATCGCCACCAGCCAATTTTTCGAAATAAACTGACTTATACCAGGACACAAAAGTGGTGCCGTTTCCTCGGAAGCCTTTGCTTAATGTAGTGTGACCTCAAACACTTTTGACACATGTCACATGATAAAATGTGACACAACATGACAAAACTAGGAAAAATGTATAGGGAAATGACCTGTAGCAGATATAAAAGATCGGACATGGACAGGTTCTTTGTATTGTGACTCCTGAGATTTTGTCCATTTCCAAATGCTGAGATTTGTGGCATTGCAGGAGAAGATAGTTTTTTGAATTTACAGTAGTATTGCTAAGTCCAATTATGTCATCCATAACATCACTGGGCATGCTGGCAGCCGGCATCACCAACCTTGAGTGCTTGAGCATCAGGCAAAGAAGACATACAGTCGACGACAACCAAACACCACCAATTTAGTAGCACAATGGGGAGTAATTTTTACATTATTCGGTGGCCAAATTTTTTCAATGTTGCAGCAACTTTGCACCCCCCCTTGAGGGGTAGGTTGCCATATTTAGGTATATACACTAAGGGTTGAGCACCACTTCAATTGCCATCATTGCTTGCTGAGACACCTGGTGGTGCTGCTTTTGCTTTCGCACAGCCCACTCCACTGCTTTCCCTGTGAGTCCTAGCCAGTATGCACTCAAAAATCAGTGTGAACGATTTATAAATCATCAGATAACTTCAACAGGGCATTCATTGAGAATTTCGACTGCAGCTTGCTTTGCTGCAGCGAAATTTGGTTTCGTTGCATGTCGATAACGGTACTTGCACCACCCCCAGTACTATAGAAGACCAAATATGAGAAATATATGAATATAAAAGACAAAGAGTGCACCATTTCTATTGGATTTAACTCACAATGGAACTTTGGTAGGAACAGGCATTCATGTCCAGTGTTGTGTATAAGTTCCTCGAGCATTGAGGACTGGTTGCGGAAATTGTCCTGTTGACTGAGCAGTCTTGCAAGGCAACAACCTTGGCTTTCGAATGGGCAGATAGGTGAACACTTGCTGCACTTGAGTCCCCTAAGATCAAAGCCCCGTTCCTCGAGCACTGACTGGAGGCCCTTTGGCTGCCCACTACTGGTGGTCATCTTCTGCAGAAGACCACATTTTGAAGGTTCCAAATTAGACTGTGGGATAACTGTATCATGCTGTATGTGCTGTTTTCCACCATCTGATTTATTCATGTCAAATGCACGCAGTGCATCTGGAGGCAATGTGGCATGAGCAGAGGAGTTGTCAAAAATAAAAAGTGCTTGAACACCAGGGCCACTAGCCTCTTCATGGATCTGAATAGCAGACTGCACTTGTTCAAGCAAGTTCTCATGTGTCCACCATGCATCGCCATTTGCTCCTGGGAAAATGATCCTTCGTGCATCTTTGATGATCTTCCCATTGGCACCACACAAGATAAGCTGACCATCTTCTTCGTTGACAAAATCTGAAATCTGAATAATTCGGCCTCTCCCCTTCTTTCGCAACACACGCTCATCTTGACGAAGCCTATAGGATACAAACAAATAGTAAACCTCAATGAAATTCCTGACTCGAAGTTTCATCACTTACCAAGTGTTACTCATGTTATCACTTGCATGAAAGCAACATTCATCATGATAGTAGACCTTCAGTTGGTGGGCAGGGATGAGATTAGATGGCTCCACTTGAGTGAGCTCCTTGCCTTCGAAGTGGACCATGCAGTGTTCAAAGTCCAGCATTTTTGGTAGATACACCTCATGGCAATATTTCACAACGTCTTCATGCTCATGCCCATCCATGTAGACGCCTTTATGAATGACTGTATGACGCCAACCAAGCCTGATCAGCCACCAACTTGCAGTTTGCTCGCTAATTGGACGTTTGGGGGTGATTCCAAGTTCAGGAAAAATAGTTGATCCAAGGGCACTTTGGAATGTTCGAGGTGTAACATGGCCACTGGGTAGGCCAGATAACCAAGTCTGACAACGTGTTCGTACTGATTCATCCTCTAGGAATGACAGTGAACTCTTCACACCACCTCTTTTCTCCTTTGGAAGCTGCTCGAATATTTGATAGTGACAGGCAAGAGCACGAACACCACGAGCAAACCATGTCCCTGTTCCTTTCCCATTATACCACAGTTGTGCAATCTCCATGCTGGCAGCAACACCAAGCATACCCTTGAGTCGTAGTGTTGCAAAGTTCGATAAAATCATGAGCTTGGTGACCTGAGAAAGTGGCAACATTTTGTTTTTCTTCAGATCCTCCTTTATTTGATCACGGAGTGTTCCCCAGTCACGGATTGCGCTGCCACTCATCAATGTGGGTGTAAGTTCATTTCCCAGTCTTCCGTCTCCATTTCCGATTCATGACAACCCTCTATGTCAAAATTGTCCATAGCATCTGGACCCACAAACTCCAATTCATCCTTGAGGTCAGACAAATGACATTCTGGTATGGCACTAGTGACACTGTTGAAGCAATACCTATATACATAGAGGAACTGCTACTCCAACTCACCTGTTGGGTGGAGTGCACAACCAGAGATGGTAGTGGTAGCTGGTTAAGAGCTGTTATATTATATAAGCGTTGAATGCTGTTTATATACAACAAATAGTGTGACGCATGACTGTGACACGTAACATGTGACATGTAACATCTACTCTAAAGAGGACTATTACTAAGTCTACACTAATATGGGTCACAGTCTTGTGCGCACTTCGTCGACGGTTTACGCCGGGTGCACATGCAACTTCAACACTCCCCCTCGCTGTGCTGCACATAGAGCACTTCAGCGAATAAGGCACTAGATGCAGCCAGAGGGAAATTGTAAGCCCAGTTGAGCTCTGAACTTCGCGAATTTCTCGCGGGGTAGGTTCTTGGTGAGCAGATCGGTGGGATTCTCAGCACCATCAATGAAAAATAGTTCCACGTTACCTTTCGCGACTGACTTGCGGATTCCGTGGTAGCGGATGTCGATGTGCTTGGAGCGAGGCTCCATTACAGGGTTGGATGCCATGAATATGGACCCCTGATTATCACCGCAAATTGGGATAGCTTTCAGCTTATAGCCGAGCTCACCGAGTAAACTCCGAATCCAGGTAACTTGGCAAGCGCAATCGCTCAAAGCCATGTATTCAGCCTCAGTGGACGAGTACGCAATAGTCTTCTGCGCACAGGAAGTCCAACTGATCAAGCCATCTGCAAGCTTCAGGTAGAAACCTGTCTGCGAGAGGCAAGAGGTAGGGTCTGATCCCCAATCTGAGTCCGTGCATGCAATCAGGCCAGCACCGGATCCACCATTGTACACTAGGGAGTAATTAGGTGTACCAATCAAGTAACAACAGATATAAAGTGCTTTGGACAGGTGGTCCTGGGATGGGTTCGCGGCATGGCACGAGAGATGGGTGACTGCAAAGGCAATGTCAGGCCTAGTGCCTAACATAAGGTACAGGAGGGACCCAATAACCGTCTGGAAACGGGAGCGGAGTTCTGCATCAACAGGCTCTATATTTTTGGCAGCATAGTAGCCAGCTGGCAGTGGGGGCTTGTTGGGCGGCGGATAGGTGGAGGTCATCTACTGCACCTGCTTCCTCAGCAAGTGCTGCAGCGGTACGAGCGCGAGAGCGCGTAGTCATAGTCATAAGAGATGGAACTGGATATGCGTATGAGGTTTTAGAACAGTGAACCCACACAAGTGTGAGTCTGAAATACTGTCAAGTCCGGGTCTACTCCGGTAGGGGGTCCAGTCAAGTCCGGACGAAAGCGGACGAAGGAGGAGGGCAGATGCTGGACAAGAGATTAGTCCGGCCGGAGTTGGTGACCAATTGGGTTCAACGACTAAGGACAACGAGCATTGACCCCTTGCGTAGGTTCCGGTCAAGGGAAGGAGACGGAGACGGAGATGGACAAGAACAGGAGTAGTGACTTATGTTGATTTCAGACTGAGGTCTACAAGGTAAACTAGAGGGTACTTATACTAAGTAGAAACTAGGGTTGAGCACATACGGTGACAAGTAAACAACCTAATAGCGGACAAGGGATGACCGGAGTTAGGACTAGGTCAGGTCCGGTGAAAATAAAGTCAGGACCGGGTAAAATAAATCAGGTCCGGTGAAAATGCTACAAGGTATAGGATATATCGAGTTCATGGAGAACTCACGTCAAGGCAGGGTAGACGGCGAGGTGTAGTAAGAGCGAATGGAGTATAGACCAAGGGTCGTAGTTAGCAGAAGGTTATCTGCGCGACTGTGACCGGAGTAACTGAGAACGACCGGAGTTGAGCTATGGGGCTGCAATGCGACCGGAGTAACCGGATAGGATCTGGAGTTGGACATGGTCGTAACAGGATTCCCTGGTTGATCAGTGGCTGGTTTCGGATTTGCCCTTCTGAAAGGGTTCTCGAGAGGTTCGTGCCTGTTTTTGGGGCAGCGAGGGAAGTGACGCTCATCAAAGACAGCATGGGCAGTGGTAAATACTGCATTGGTGGAGCGCATAAACAAGAAGTTGCACTCATTGCCAGGGGCAACACCAACATAAGTCATAAGCTCCGACTTGGGAGCCATCTTATTCGCTCTAGCCGTTGCTGGGAGATATACAAATGCTCCACAGCCAAACACACGTAGGTGGTCGATGTTAGGCATCTCCCCCTTAAGCATTTCGTGGGGGGTGTGCCATCGCAGGCGAGCTACTGGAGTACGGTTGTAAATGTGGGTTGCATGAGCGAACGCAAATTCCCACCAGGAGTCAGGGATGCAGGCTTGATGCCGCATAGACTCAGCTTTATCCATGAGAGTGCGCCCTAAACGCTCGGCACAGCCATTCTGCATGGGGGTTCTTGGAGCACTTTGATATATTTTAATTCCTTTCTCAAGGAGTGCTCGATCAAATAGATTGGATTTATACTCTCCGCTGGCATCGGACATCCATCCAACGACGTGCATATCATGTTGGACGTGCACCATTTCAAGGAAATCTTTGGCAGCCGTAATCGCTGCAGCTTTGGAGCGAAGAGGCATAGTCCAGGCATGAGAAGTATAGTTGTCGTAGAAGGTGATAACATATTTAAACTTTCGGTACGACGTAACCGGGAAGGATTTGAGATCAGAGTGCACCAGCTCGAAGGGCTTGGAAGCACATCTTTCGTTCTCTGGGAAAGCTCGATTGGGCATCTTGCCAAGAGCACATCCAGGGCAAACACAATCCTCAGTAGGAAAGTGGATCTCTGGGAAGCGCTGCATATGTTTTTGCGCGCGTCGGAGTACTTCCTTCAAGGGGTGCCCGAATCTCCGGTGCATAATGTCGTAATTGACTTTGCTCATAGAGGCGATATAGTTAGATCTAATTATTGGGATAGATCTAATCCTGAAAATGATGTTGCAATTGTCTTCTGGGTCTGGCCCAAACCATAGGCGTTCGGCTTTATGAGTGAGGCTAATGCCTCTCTTATCGCCAGTGACTTTGTAGTTACGCTGGAGCATTTCGCCCATAGAAATGAGGCGTGCAGTAGCGCCTGGCATATGGAGCACTTGGGAGAGTGTGATAACTTTCTCATCCCCAGAGTTGTGGTCTAGGCACCGGAGTAATACCGTGCCAATGCCAGCAATCAGTGCTACACCATTTGCCGTTTTGGCATAGTGAACTCACTTTAGCGCATTGTAAGAGGCGAAATCACCTATGTCACCAGTGAAGTGGCGCGATGCGCCAGAGTCTAGGAGCCAGAAGGCACCAGATAGTTCGCTATCATCAACCATTTTTCCCTTACAGCCAGCACAGTGCGCATTATTTGAACATGAACAGATATATGCTTTACTTGAGATACGACATGTCATATTGTAGTGACTACTCGCTATATACAGTGACGGTGTATAGCGCACATGTAAAGGGAGTGTGTCAGTGTTGATCAGCACACATGCAGAAGGTACTTGCCTGAAAAGGCTGGCCTCCGCGCCCATCGCCATCGACGTCACATTGTAGCAGTCAAGGACCATCGCATTGATCTCATCAAACTCGTCATCAGCAAACGGTTCGTGAGCGAAGGGCTCTTCATCCCCCAGGGAGATGGCATCCTCCTCATACATGGTGATGCGCTCCTCAAGGCGAGGGCGCTTCAACGAGGAGGGACCGGCCTCGGGCTGGTCCAGGTTCACACTCGCCAACGACACAACTTGGTCGAGGGTGCGGATGGTCTGGCAGGAGGGCTCTACCCCCACATGGTGTGCCAAGTCGAAGGCCCGAATAGTATTATCGAAAGCGGGGGGGCTGTAGTGGGCAGCGCTGGGAGTGTGAGCCAAAGCACGAGGGTCGACGGTGGGCTCTGGTCCATTGTAGTGGATGTATGTGGTGAAGGCGGCCTGTTGGGCGTTCTTGTGGCGAGCACGAGCCTTCTTGCCACCGCGTCGAGTGTGGCCTCCCTGTCCTTGGGCAGGAGTGTTTCTGCTCACACCGCCATTGGACCCGCCTTGCTGCTGCTGCTGCTGGGTGAACTTGGGGTCAGCTGGCTTGCGCTTCACAGCGCTAAGCTTGTTGGCCTGGGGGCCCTTACCACCAGCGTGGGAAGAGGCGCCTTTCTGCTCGAAAGAGAGCGTGGCAGCCTTGACGATCCTGTCAGGCTTGAGGTTCTTGATCTCGTCAGGCGATGTTTGGCTAAGAATTTGAGCTACAACCTCCATAGTGGGAGGGAGCTTGCACAGAATGATCATTGCCTGCACAGGGGCAGGGAACTCGAAGCCGGCGTCCTTGAGATAAGCAAAGTGGCTAAGCACTTTGGTGATAGCCGGAGCGGGATGGGAGCCAGCAGGGATGGTCGTTGACAGGAGCTTGCTAAGCTCAGCGTAGGCAGAGCCGATACTGGGGGCGCCGAAGTTCTTCTTCAGGTGGTGCCAGACGTCCTTAACATTGTCGAGGTCCGAGACCGCAACCTGGATTGAAGGGGCAAGGCGCAAGGTGATGTTACCGAGCGCTCTTTCAGTGTTGTCGTCCCACTCCTTTCGGTCATCGTGACCCACAGCAGGTTGCATCATCGAGTAAACGTACCATTGGCCTTGTGCCTGAAGGTAGGCCTGCATAGAGGTGTGCCACTGCTGCCAGTTGGAGCCAGTGAACACGGGAACCATCTTGTCGAGAGCGCTGGACATGGTGATGTTCTGTTGGGAGTCAATGGAGTCAGCAAGTGAATGCGACAACGGACAAGCAAGAAAAGAAGAAACACCTGAGTGCTAGTGAAAGCACTTCTGTCAACAGCTAACCCATGACTAGGTCATGCCAGCGCAAGTCATCAACGAACTTCGCCTGGGGCAATACAGGTGCTCAACTAGGAGCTCACTGTCTGGCACAAGTCGTTGACCGACTTCGCCTCTGTGGCTGTGCAGGGGCTCAGCTAGGAGCTCACTGTGGTCCACAGCATCAAGCTAGTTAAAGCGATGCTCAGGGAGCTGGAGCGCTGCCTGGTGCATTGCTGCACACAGTGCGCTCACAGGGCTCATAACCTGTTGAAGCAATACCTATATACATAGAGGAACTGCTACTCCAACTCACCTGTTGGGTGGAGTGCACAACCAGAGATGGTAGCGGTAGCTGGTTAAGAGCTGTTATATTATATAAGCGTTGAATGCTGTTTATATACAACAAATAGTGTGACGCGTGACTGTGATGCATACCGTGTGACATGTAACATCTACTCTAAAGAGGACTATTACTAAGTCTACACTAATATGGGTCGCAGTCTTGTGCGCACTTCGTCAACGGTTTACGCCGGGTGCACGTGCGACTTCAACAGACACTTGGGCTCAGCAACAAGGATTGGCACGTGGCATTGTCCAGACAACTGCCATCCAACAAGTTGACAGAAATTATGGACAGGCTCTGCTTGCGTGGTATCACAGGTGTGCCAGGGCTCGAAGACAGCTGTTGGCAGTTATCAGGTGACTGTACCTTGACAGTGTGGAGAACCATTGACACATCAACTCTGTTTCAGTGCACAGAAACTGAGCTTTAGGATCCCTGGTGAATCCAAATGAATCCAATGACAATTGACCCTTCCATTGTGTTTTATAGTGCCTCTGCGTTCGTGCAGATTTACTCATGACATCAGGACCTTTTTTATAGGCTTTTGGATGTGCTGTATCACAATAGGTGAGTCTTCTGCAGCCTGCAAATGACAGAAACATATGTTTTTGTGCTTTTTGAGCTTTTCTCCACTCCCATTCAAGAATCCAGTCTTGATCATTGTTGTCCTCCCTCTGGACCATCTCTGCCAGCTTCTGGCAGAATTCCTTGTCCTCTAGGGCATCCCACTCACATTCTTCGTCACCTTCCAACTCTGAGTCACTTGGCAGCTCATATCCCTCCTCGATGCCAAATTTCGAAGCCAAGGTGAAGTTCTGGTATCGTTCCTCTGTATTGTGATACCTTACATCCTCGAAAGAGGGTGCTTGATACTGGCCACGAAGTCCAGAGATGTTCCGTGTCTTTGACTGTTTCTTTGGGCGCCCACAAATCATATTGGGTTGGGTGAGTTCAACCTGCAAAGTTTTCATTTTTTTACAGCTCAATAACGACACTGTTCAACTTTGCATTCCAGGAACATATCGAACTCAGTGAAAGGAATCAAATGCACTTTTTTGGTATTTTTAGCTAATTTTTTTTCGGTGACCAAATTTTGGCCCTGCCATGGAATCAAGGGTTGATTTTTAAGGGAATCGCCTCATACAAACCTGACAGCCTAGGCCTAAATAGCTTATTTGTACGATTTAGAAGCATATTTACTGAGTGTCGGAGTCAGCAAAAATCCAGCAATATTTTGGATGTGTTTGGTTGTCCTCAACTGTAATTACAGATCTTGGAGCTGAGTAGAAAGAGACCTACCTCTCACACCAGGGACTATTGGCTAAGGTCTTGAAAGCTTTCCACTGGCTTAAAACACTTCAACCAATCATTTGAACATGGAATTCTAGAAAAGGTGCACAGCCCCCCCCCCAGGCCCCCAAATGTGTGCTTGAACATCCTGGTCAATTATTGCCAACTTCATTTGCAAAGTTTGGCCTAGAGTATCAATGCACCAGCCGGATGCTGCTTCCGGCGATGTGTGGCCAATTCGAGGACGTTAGCAAAGAGATGGAAAACACCGGTTGCGATGGGTGAGAGGCAGAATCATATCCTGTCTGGCTGCTGATTCAGGTAAGTAGATATCGATCTCTGCAATTTGCGTCTGGCTAATTCTCACACCCTCCTCTGCCACTGACATCAGCTGGAAGGAAATTTCCTTATTCGTGGCATTCAAGCCAACGTTGCTAGTGAGATAATAGCTCCACAGTCTGGGCGAAATGCGAGCCTGCAGTTGCATATAGAGGAGGGAAAATCCTCGGTTATCATCCCAATGGCTGCCTCGGCCCTTGCGAATGGCGATCAACTCGTTGGAGTTGTAGTTCCCAAGGCTTTAACCACTCAAATGTACCAGCTTCTTGTTGATCGCCTTGGTGGGCTCCCAAACAGACGCATTTATCATTTACCATTTTCACGATCCCATGAACTTCAGAAGGCCGGCACCAAAGCCTTTCTCGCGATCTTGGGAGAATGCAAGCGAAGATGACATCAAAGCACACACTGTCTTTCAAGCTGATGACTGTTGAGAAACAGCTTGGTAAGAACAAAGGCACCACCACTGAGCTGCTGAGGGCACAGCTGTGGTTGCATTCACATGCTCGTGACATGCTCGACGAATGTGACGAGATTCTACACATCCGTAATCAACTGGTGTATACGATCGGTTCCCAACAGCCTCTGCAGGGCTTCCCAGAACGGTGGACTAGTGCACAACAAATATTGGGCCTTGTAAAAAACTGTGCCGTCATGCTTCAGTCCCGTTTCCCTCTAGGGATAGAGGTTGAGCACCACCCTTATGGGGCATTCCCTCACTTTCGCATCCTGTACAATGTTGTCGGAGAAGAGTTGACCATCAAATTAGCCCAAGATATCATGGATGGTCTTCTCCCAAACTATAGCTTTATTCTAGCACTGGAACACGTTTGCCATGCCATTTTCAATTTCCTTACATCTATGGACATCGACCCCTCTGAAGTCCACACAGTACAGGACTATCTAGGGGACACCCACGCATGGACTGGCTTATTGCACTTGCGAGGACTCCTAGTGTTTGGAATACTGTTATTTGCACTGAAGGAGCGCAGGTGGCGTGTCGACTATGGCCTCGCACCTTGGAGGATCTTACTTGCGGTGCCTTACCGTGCGAAAGACGTTCCCGCACCAAGAGCCAAATTCGGACAGCCGTGGTTCTTTACGTTATGACTCGTGGTCTAACTTCTGCGACCACAGTGAAATCTCACTGAATGAGCTTGCAGATGCGTGGCGCCAGCCAGATGCGAAAACCCTGGAGGAGCTGTATGCACCTGCGAGCCCTCGCGACCTCAGCGTCATCTCCATACCGAATATTCGGCAGCGATGCCTGGAGCTCAGTGTCCTCTCGTTGCTGAACCCGAACCTTGACAAAGAACAAGAACGAGAAGTCGTGCATGAGGTCGAGTGTGAACGTCAGGTCGAGCATCTCCCAAAAGCGACCCCTGCTTTGCACCAGGTCACTCGGGCTATCATTGGATTTGTGCAGGGAGCGTTCAATAGTCTCCCTCGTCCAGCATTCCAGCGAGCATTCAGCCCCGAGGTTGTATGCTCTATTCACCTTGAAGACATACCTGCCTGGAGCCAAAGTTTATATGTTACCTCCGACTTTTGTAGGGTCATCCTCGATCGCAAGGGAAGCGAATATCTCCGCCCCGTCAACTGGATTCTCTCCAGAGATTTACCATCAGGACCAACATTCCTCATCCTTAGCCCCTTCGAAGTAAATCAACTACTGCCTGAAATTAGGACTAGCAAATTTGTCTGCCTCCACATCTACACTCCTCATACCCACAAAACATCACGACCTTGCGACGATCTGCTTCTGCACAGCATCCCTACTGTGCCACCCGATTG
>JAYMGJ010000687.1:0-13973 GCA_037178675.1 Scleroderma bovista
ACAGGCCTGACCCAGTTCTGCAATGTCAGCCTGACCCAGTTTTGCAATGCTTGACAACTTTTTTTCTCAACAGGCCTGATCCAGTTCTGCAATGTATATACAATGTCAGCCTGACCCAGTTTCGCAATGCTTGACAATTTTTTCCTCAAAAGGCCTGACCCCATTCTGCCATGTCAGCCTGACCCAGTTTTGCAGTAATTGACAACTTTTTTCTCAACAGGCCTGACCCAGTTTTGCAATGTATCTACAACATCGGCCAGTCCCAGCTTTGCAACACTTGTCAATTTTTTTGTTCAACAGGCCTGACCTAGTTTTACAATGCTCCCACCAGTCCCAGTTCTGCAATTTTTATCAAACATCAGCCCATCCCAGTTTTGCAGTGATTAATGTCCCTCAGGCCTGTACTAGATTTGCAATAATAGAAAACATCGGCCTGGCCCAGTTCTGCAAGCATCGGCCGGCGTCGGCTAGTCCCACCTTTACAGGCAAATGTACATGTCCGATGACCCACTTTTGCGAGGGTTTGTGACTGAACTACCTGGGGTTCGCGCACCTTGGTGCGAGACGAAGACTCAGATGAGCGTGAAGATCGCACAAGTCTGTCGATAGCGATGGAGAGGTTATTGAAAATGACTAGACCGGCCTCTTCTTGGTCGGGGATGCCCTCAATAGGGTCTTCACCACCATCATCAGGGTTTGGATCGTCGGGGTCATCGGGACCATCACCGCCAGGACCACCGTCACTGGGGCCATTGTCATCGGGATGGTCACCACCCAGGTCATCGCTGAGGTCTTTGACGAAAGCCCCAGGTGGGCGACACTGAGCGGGGGAGGAGGCTCTCCGAGCGGAGAAGCCTTGGAATTGGGAGACAGAGTTGGGTGAGCGCCTGAGGCTAGTCAGAGCGCTTAAGGCAGCAGCCCGATGAGTGTCGGATGCTGAGGGTTCTGGGTTGTTTGCGTGAGTGAGTTTGGATTGTCCTGGACATAGATGATTGTGAACTCGTACAAGACTTTAGTTCGAATATACTGTCAAGACCAGTTCTTCACCGATCTGATCTCTACAGGGGATCTGGGGGTCAGAGGTTGGTCTAGCCGTAAGACCGAGATGCTATGTAGCGTAGTCGCGCTTCCCGAGTAATAGGAAGGCCGACTGAGGGTCTGACAGAGAGTCCGAGGGTAAACGGTCTATGACCGAGTGCTTGTACGAGGATAGAGGCAGAGAGCACGAAGAGAGAACAGATGAGAAGTATCTTATTCGATATTCGAACTGAAACTACAACAGACCGAGTATCTAGGTATTTATACTGAGTGGAACAGATGAGGCGATGTACGGGAAGTCGGGATTACCGACGAATGACGAGCGCAGTTGTGCTGTGCGCTGAGTAAGTACGGTAAGTGCGATAACTGGATTACTGATGAGTATCGTATTAGTAATGCAACGGGACGGGAACGTATAGTAACCGGAAACGAGAAAGGAAACATATTAGGTAATAGTACAGAGAGACAGATCGGACAACATGCTCACTGATTGGTGGCAATACAGGACAGATAGAGAGAAACGGAAAAGGGAGTACATACAATAAAACGGGCGGCGAACGCGTGGACGCGATCGGACAATAGGGTACAGGGTGATCAGATGTCACGGTCGTGACATCCAGCTCCTGCCAGTGCTGGCACCAACGTCCCAGCTGTTGCTGCTGTCAATGGAGCTCCAGGTGCTTTGGCCTACAACTTCAGCCCCCTCAGCCCATGTTTGTTGGGTCTCAGTTGGTGGATGCATTTGAAAGAGGGTGCCAGGATGTGTCTGCAAACAACATGGACATGCACCATACTAGGAATCACAAGTCACAACAGAGAGCTCCTCCTGCCTTCCCCACGATCACATCAGGTATGTTGCTCATACTTGTATCCCTGGTCTGACAACCTTATTCCACCATTGCAGCCCATGCCTGGTGTTGCCTGCCCTTATGCTGTACCAAATAGAAGTGGGGATTGCAACATCACTAGTCCATTGTTGCCACTTGTTGAAATAGACAAGGAAAGAGCACTGGGTCCTGATGGCCAGAGCTCTCCTGTTCAATCGGAGAAGTTAAGTGAGTCAGAGTGGGACGATCATGACCAAAGGAGTCCTGTTGCCCTGATTAACAAGGGCAAGAACAAGGCAGTTCCCCAATTCTCCACTTCTGATGATATTCAAATGAATGGACCTGGTGACAGCCCTCCCGTGGAGATGATGGTAGGGATAGTTTTGAGCGTGAGTTTTTCTTCTCGCTAACCCAGTCATTATGGTCCATAACTGATTTATTTATATTTAGCAGAGAACATGGAGGATGAAGAGAAGGGTTTTTACAACAATAGCCCTGCTCCTGAGTCCCAGGAACAACAGTTGGCACAGTCTCAGCATCCATGCCAGTCTACCCAACCGCCCTTACCTCGACCTTTCCAATCATCCAACCAGCAGACAAAGATTCAATCTCTTCAATCATGTGATTCTCAGGTTCAGCAGTCTCGGGCCAACTCTCACTCACATTTCCAACAGACTGCCATCCATCCTCTGCAGGCACCGCAGTCTCAGCAACAAGTGGTCACTCCTTCCAATCAACAATTCATTCCTCAGAGGTGAGAACGCTCACATGTATGGGACCAAGATCCTCGGTCTCAAAATCAAGCCTCTGCTACACAACCTATCATGGACCAACTTCCTCCCTTGCTTCCACAGTCTTGCTTTAACTCTATCTCCAATGGTGGTGATGAGGAAGTGTCATATCATGCTGGAGATGAGAAGGTAACCCTCCGACTTGCATTTCATTATAATATTTTTATCTTGCCACAGGTTGGAGTCAACTATGATGTTCTTAAGTGTCATCGTGTCACCAACCACCATCCTCAGTCCCCATCTCCAACCTCCTTCATGAGTGCTGCAAATTGTCAAGCTCACCAACTGCCACAAAGGCACTCCAGCCCTCCCATGCAACCTAATGGTGGATCTGTGGTGGAGTTAGAGGGTGATGCCAAGGACCGCCCACATCGTTGTGGAAAATACTCAAAGCATTCAAAAGATAGCATTGTGCCCAAGCCTTTCCTCCTGGCATTTTACCCTCCGCTCTGAAGGAAACTTCTTGACCTTGTGAAGGCTCGAATGTGGCTTCACATTGCAGTCGAGAATGCTTTCCCCCGGCTTGAACAAGCTGTTGATGGAATATGCCGTGAAGTACTCATTGAAGTCATTGCTCACTTCGAGGACAAGGGTTGGGAAGTAGAGGCAGGTGATATTTTGTTGTTTAGTTTCATAGGTTCATTCTGACAGAAGCATCTAGGCTACTATCCAGATCACAGGTTGGGTATGTGCAGGCTGGTAATTTTTTTTCTTATTTCGAGACATTGGCATCAAACTAACTTCTCCGTGGCTCAGCTTTTCAACAATACCCAAACGTTCTGCAGCAATGTCAAAAAGGCCATTATGAAAATGTTACTCTTTGACTATGAGCTCTACCCACTGCCCAGTGCTGGCAATGAAGAGGCATGGATCCAATTTGTCAAGGACAGAGCTGATGAACTGTTGAAGACATCTGCATACTTTCATGGCGAACCTGACAGTCTGGTATGTTTTTTTCTCTGACATGGGATACTGCTCAGTCAGCACTTTAGGGTAAAGCAAGAAATTTCGCCCACCCTGCCATCAAAAACTCTTGTCTTTCCTTATACTATAGCAACACCTCTGGCAAATCCCTCCATCAGTTCGTCGAATTTCAGACGTATATCCCATACAAAGCTTTGATCTTGGTGGTCGCAGTCGTAAGTCATCACATCCCTTAGTTATTATACCTTGCCTTGATACCCCAACAAATTCACAGTATATTATCTACACTTCGAAAACATGGTTCCAAAGTAACTGGCCATCTCGTTGCTGAAGATATTGAATGCACATATAATGGATTAGAAAGCCAAGTGGATCACATCCTTGATGATCCATACCATGGTGCCAAACTCAATACACTTCTTAAAGAAGTGGCCACGAGTGGAATGTAAGTCTACAATATAATGGAGCTTTGCCTGCCTAATTCTTCTCCCAGGACCGGGTATACCACGAAACCCCGAATGACTGAGATGGCTCACAATGAATTCAATGTCATTTTGGATTGAGAGGCATCTGTGTTGGATGTTCCATGGGGTTGGTGTCATTTCAGTGGGTGGGGTCATTTTTCTGTCGGTACTGGTGTTGGTGTTGTAGCATCTCGTGTCTGTTACTTGATTGCAATACATTCAAGTTTTTGTCTAAGCAGCATGCCTGTGTGAGCATAGTACAGAAAGATGCAGTATCTTTACAGACCACCACAGCCAGTACATTGGCACAGTATGCTGTTGTGGCTGGACAACAGTGTACAGTGCTGATGCACTGGACAACAGCGTACAGTGCTGATGCACTGGACAACAGCGTACAGTGCTGATGCACTGGACAACAGCGTACAGTGCTGATGCACTGGACAACAGCGTACAGTGCTGATGTGCTGAGCAACAGTGTACAGTGCTGAAAGATCCATACAGCGCTGTCCAGTACCTGAGTCTTGTCCAGATCTGTCCAAATATATATTATGTACATTATGGATAATTGTGCACAGTTATGTCATGGTGCTGTACTGAAAGTGTACAGATTTGTACAAATGGGGACCCACCTGCACCACTGTAGCAACTGTAGCCAACTGTAGCCGGCGGTACAGCTCGGCACAGGGACTTTGGGTTTTGCTGATGTTTAACCGTTCTCAAATTTCACCTGCCATGGACCAAGACTTCCAAAGCAGCGAGCAAAGGAGAATCTGTCCAGTATGCTCAACAAAATGGACCAGCAGACCCCCTTGCCGCCATTGAAAACCATTTCCGTATCAATGCTGTCGCCTCAAACGAGCACCTTTTCTCTTGGACCCACTCCAGCGGCAAACAGCACCCGTTAAGTAAAAAAGAGCTTACCAGCAAAATCAACAAACTCACAACCCAATTTAACCTCCCGAATCTCAAAGGCCACAGCCTCCGCATCGGAGGCATGCTAGAATACTTACTACAAGGCATCCCTTTTGACATTATTGAGTCCCTCGGGCATTGGGCAGGGAATGCTTTCACCCTCTACCTACGACAACATGCCATGATTTTAGCACCATACCTACAAGCTTCACCAGTACTAGAACCTTTTGTCAGATACACACAACCCCCAGTTAGATAGTCCCTTTGAAACCACTCATATTGTGCAGAGCTCCTTCAACTGCTAGGGTATTCGGCTTCGCCTTTTGTGTGGCTCCCTCCTTCTGTGCGGGTACAGCTCAGCCTCCCTTGCAGTTTTGTTTCGGGCCGGAAGCCCCCCCAGGGCTTCGCCCAAATCTCTTCATAGCATCCAATATGTTTGTAGCACCACAGACATTGTCCTTCCCATCAAAGCAATCTTATTGCTTCTTTCTTCCCCTTGTCAAGACCAGTTCTTCACCGATCTGATCTCTACGGGGGGTCTGGGGGTCAGAGGTTGGCCTAGCGGTAAGACCAAGATACTACGTAGTGTAGTCGCGCTTCCCAAGTAATAGGAAGGCCGACCAAGGGTCTAACGGAGAGCCCGAGGGTAAACGGTCTACGACCGAGTGCTTGCACGAGGATAGAGGCAGAGAGCACGAAGAGAGAACAGATGAGAAGTATCTTATTCAATATTCGAACTGAAACTACAACAGACCGAGTATCTAGGTATTTATACTGAGTGGAACAGATGAGGCGATGTACGGGAAGTCGGGATTACCGACGAATGACGAGCGCAGTTGTGCTGTGCGCTGAGTAAGTACGGTAAGTGCGATAACCGGATTACTGATGAGTATCGTATTAGTAATGCAACGGGACGGGAACGTATAGTAACCGGAAACGAGAAAGGAAACATATTAGGTAATAGTACAGAGAGACAGATCGGACAACGCGCTCACTGATTGGTGGCGATACAGGACAGATAGAGAGAAACGGAAAAGGGAGTACATACAATAAAACGGGTGGCAAACGCGTGGATGCGATCGGACAATAGGGTACAGGGTGATCGGATGTCATGGTCGTGACAGTATCCCCCTCTTAGGGCCGAGCCCACGAGGCTGCAATGCGTGTTCCACACCGATTGTGTGCGACCATTGTCTGGGTTTGAAAATCGGTTAGGGCGTATATAAGACTGGCCTTCGGTGACGGTAACCCAACAAATCCTCTTCTTTCCTAACTACTTGATTAACCATGTCCGCTGGCAACAACAACACCGATTGGACACACGCCGCTTCGCCCGAGTTGGAAGGGAAACCGACTGACTCGATACAAGTCCAGATCGCAAAGTTCAACGAGCAATCGCGGAAACATCGGGAGCGATTGATGAAACAGGCGGCCGAGCAAGAGGCGAAGAGGTTGGCAGAAGAGGCTGTGAAGAAGAAGGCTGAGGAGGAGGCGAGGAGAGTCGCCGAGGAGAAGCAGAAGGCTGAGGAGTAGGCAAAGAAGGTTGCCGAGGTGGGCTGATTTCGAGGCGAGGCGTAAAGCCGAAGCAGAGGTGAGGGCAAGGGAGAAGGCAGAGTCGCTGGCAGCTGGTGAGGCAATGCGGGAGCATCTGGGACTGGGGCCGAAGCCAAAGGTGCGTGGCCGATTAATATTTTTATTTGGTTTCGCTGACTTATTGTTTGATTAGCCTCGTCAGGTCACTGCCCGTTCCAACACGGGCATCATGGGGTTCAGGCCCCCTTGTGACTGGTGCAGGCGAAGCGGCCATGGTGCCGAGTGCGAACTGGCCGACGGTGCGCGCACACCGACTTGCAGTCGGTGTCAACGATCCAAGATCAAATGCACCTTCGAGATTACAACGGCGGTGATGGAGAGGTCGGCGAGTGGGGAGAAAAGGAAGCAGAGCGAGAAGGTGGCGGAAGTGAACACATCGCCGAGAGGAGGGGAAAAGAGGAAGCGGACGAGGAAGACAGTCGCCGATGCCGCAAGTACGGAGGAGATTGAGGCGGCGATGGGAGGGTTCTCGGTGGCTGGGCCATCAAATCGCCCGGACCCAGTCGCGCTGGTCCTAGACCGCCGACTCGGGGACATCGTGGCGGTGATCGACTGCAACACCAGAGAGCTGGTGAAGCTCGGTCGAAAGGTGGAAGGGATCGCCTGGGAAACGAAGAGGGTCGCAGATGCGAGGGACCCGAAGGGCAAGGGCAAGGCGAAGCCCGAGGAGAGTGAGGAGCAGGAGGAGTCGGATGAGACAGATGGGGAAGGCAAAGAGCCGGGAGACAAAGACGGAGAGGGCGAGTCCGAGTAGTTGGACTGTACATGTAATTGTATTTAGTTTTCTTTTTTCTTTTACTTTGTTTTGTACACTTTGAATAGACTTTGTTCGGTGGTTTAGACAACTCAGCATGAGAGGCTTTCTAAGGGGCCTGGCTTAGTCGGATAGGCTTTATGATAGTCGGCCACAAGTTCTGAGGTGTGTCCGAGCTCGGTCGTGATCAACCAAGATGTTTCTTCATCGGTACCTTCGTAACCAGCCCATCTAACTAGGTAGAGGAGTGGGCATTGGCGTTGACGTCGGTCGAACTTTGAATTGAGGATCTCGGTGATCTCGAACTCGGGTTCGCCGTCGACTTCGATGGGAGGTGGTGGAGGTTGTGACCGATTCGGTATTGTATTTGGTGTCGCTGGTTCGAGCTGTGAGACGTGGAAGACGGGATGGACAGCACGCATAGAGTCGGGGAGACAGATTGTGAATGATAAAGTGCCGACTTGGGCGATGATTGGATAGGGGCCGAGATTCTTCTCGGAGAGATTCTTTGACGGTCGGGTAGACCTAAAGTACTTGGCTTTGATGAATACTTGATCACCGACTTTGAAATCGGGTGCGGGTGATCTTCTGGGGTCAGCAGGGCCTTGGTACCTTTTCTGGGCAGCAGCCATTTCTTCATGTAGGTACTCATGCAGTGACTCTAAGTCAACTGCATATTCCTGTGCCCGATGTCACGCACCAAACGTGTTTGGTACTGTGGACATGGAGAAAGTTAGCCGATGAAACTAATGCGAAGAACGCACACCCAAGATCTGTTGAAAGATTGTCCCAACTTGAGGGATACAGACAGCCCTCGCTATCCATATCACGCAAAGTCAAGACTATCCTTATGCGAAGAATGAATACAAGCTCGTTGTAGCCATCTATCGCACAAGAATGACTATCCTGATGCGAGAGATGAATGCCAACATGGACAGTCATCTATCGCACAAGAACCGCCAAGAAGCAGAAGAATCCAAGGATTGATGATCATTTCAGTATGAGAGAGGAATGCAACCTACTGCAGTCCAACTCCCATACCAGAACAACCAAAGAAGCAGAAGAAACGATAGAGAAACAAAGGAGAAAAGGAAGAATCATTTTTAGTGCCCAAATGTCAAATTTAGGCGCCCAGTGCCGGCATTCCGATATTTTGAATAGCTCCGCCATTTTTGAAGCTATCAATCATGTGACTATACCATCATGGAGCCTAGACCGTGGTCTATCTGCCTGTCAAGTTCTGACGTAAATCTGTTCATTTCCCACGGAGATATTCCACCCGCAATCCAGACACCCACTTCATCACTCACTATGGAGTCCACATTTTCTCTGGAACGTTTCTCCGCTATTGCAGCAGACCTCAACTATGTCCTGCTCTTGGAACAGCCTCTCCCTGAGCTCCTGTGTACTGTCTGGTACATATCTTCCCAGCCTGCTCCCTCAGTCCCTCTCGTTCTCGGTCAGCGCGTTCTCCTCGTCAGTCCTGCGTCGCGCACATACTTTGGTCGTCTCAAGTCTATCATTAGACTTGAAAATTCATACCTGGTCGTCTCTGTGTCTCCTGAGTCCTCTGCATATGGTCCTTTCATCCCAGAGTCCTGTCACATCCATCTCCCTCTATCATTCATCTCGCTTCCCTGGACACGTCGAATCTGCTACTTGCGATTCTCTTCCCTGCTATCCCGCAACAAACACGAATGAAACAGTGCTCTAGAACCCTTCTTAGGAGCCCTAATAGAGTACAGAACCTTCCCCTTACTGCTCAAGGGAAGACTGCACTTTGGGAGCACCAAATTTCGCGTTTTTGCTCTACAGAAGCTCAATCCAAGGGATTTGTGACACTCTGTGACCAGCTGTGACTCTACTTGTCATTCCAGGCCCCCTGACACTGCTCTTCTGGTCGGATCAATTCTTTTATTATCCCCCAGCCACTCCCATCAGTGGCACTGCTTCAGAAGCTCATCTCCAGATCTAAAGTTCAATAAATCATAGGTTGTGCTTCCCTTCTTTCTGAGTCACACAGAGTCACTCTGGCTCACTCTGACTCACTCTGCTGCGCATTATTCATCCCCTCTTGGCATTACTAATCCCCATTACTCCCCTTACCAATCACTTACCAATCATCCTTCAAATCATGCTTATCATGCTGCTTATCAATTCATGACTCATGCCCCTATGATTCATATGTATTATGTCATCGCATATGCTCATTTAGCTTCGATCTACTCATCCCCTGCTTTCCCCCCCTCTCTTTTGGGCCCCATGCAATGATTTTTCCATATTCTTGGTTATACACCCCTTTTTACCTATGTTTTTGCTCTTTCCCTTGGCTCAGCAGCTTGTTCAGGCTCTCCCATCGATGACTCAGCCTGATTACACTGCTTATCAATCGCTTACCAATTTCTTACCAATCTCTTACCAAGCACTTAGTCATTTGTGCTTACAGGGCCACAGCCCCTCCTGTATATAAACCAGCAGCCAAAGGCTGCAAGGAAGTGTCTGCTTCCCCCTCAATAAAGCGACCACATTCACTCTCCCTCACTGTCTATAAGCTCCTTCTTTGTCTTTGGACTTGTAGGTCACTCAGTGCTGGCCTAAAGCTCCTATATTACTGTTTATCAGATATATCTTGTATCTGATCATTTCTCTAGGCTCAAGCGCAGTCTAGCATCACTGTCCACTCCATCCCATCACTGTCCATCGCATTCTTTAAGCAGGAACTGTCCCCTTGCTTCCCTGTTGCTCCATCACTGCTGTTACACCCCTGTCATCAATCTATCATCGCTTTTCTATCCCAGGACTCTTCCTAACCACTGTGGTAGGCTGAAGAGGAGTCAATACCATCCCCAGTCGCATCTATTCCCCATCAGAAGCCCTTCCCTTCCCTCCTGCATCCTGCCTGAAGGCGTGCAGCACATCCCTCTGAGGAGATTAAATACCAGAAACGCAAAGGAAGACCACCACTCGCATATTGCTGTCATTTGGTGTTGGTTGTTGGTTGTTCTGACCTCTTCCCTCACTTAGGCGCACACCGGTCACTGTCATACCAGTAGCATACCGACCAACCAGTAGTTTGGTACCGGCTGATGATATGGATACTGGTATTGTTTTGTTTGGTGGTAAACAACACCATGCCAGCAGAATGCTGCCCGGTGATACTTTCACAAGGACAGCACTGACAAGTAATAACAATACCAAAATTATATTGTAACAACAGACCGAGTACTGGCAGATGATGGACATGCTAGTATTGCACTTGCCGGTCATGAATACACTGGTGTACATACCGGTCATCATCATACCAGCTGTGCTATAAGACAAGCCCACTCAAGCTAATCAAAGGTATGAGTACATTGTTAGTATACTATGGTAAGCAAACCACCATGGGAAGATCATACTTGGTGTGCACTGACCGGTCATGATTATGCCAGTAGTGTGCTGACCGGGATTCATCATCCAGTAGTATCCAATGTTGGGTGACAAATATGAACTAGTAATTCATCACATGATAATATTGGCAATGGTACAACAATAATTATAAGTAAAGAAATGGGCCATTGGCCTGACTGACTGGTGCTAAGCATACAAGTAGATCACTTACACATTTAATCATAGCCATGCACAGGAATATAATCTTACACAAACAAAGGATACTAATTGTACTACAAATACAAAGTTTGTGGCAATGAAACAAAATTAGTCCTTATGTGAGGAGTCCCCACCTCCTTCACCCATTGCAAGCACATGCGGTTGTGTGCATGTCCATGAAAGGCACCCACCATGAAGCGCAGATGGTGCCTCTGTATCCTTGGACCAATGCTACTGGTACTTGCAGTTTTTGCAAAGGCACAGCCAATGTCATATGTGCAGCCACCCCTAGGGCCATACACCGATAGCAGGTGATCAACGATTGCTAGTGGATACTTAGCCCTGACGGGCTGTCAGAATTACCAAGTATGATGGCATAATACAACACTTACAGTTCACCACTCTTTATCATGTCACAGGCTAAGAGCACGAAACGATGCTGACATGTTGTGAGAAAAATTCCAGACTCCTCGAATACGGCAAATGTTTTCTTCCACACATCAGCTTTTGCATTGTGCCACCAGTCGATGCAGTTGAACTTATCAGAAACATTTGATGTCTCTAGCTCCCAGTCCTCGTCGAATATCTCTGTATCTGTATTAGTGGGCGCTTGTGTCTTGACAATGCCTGTGAGTCAACGGTGCCAGTTTGGTTAGATTGAACGTACCCGTCTCGCTTTAACTTCATATTTGAATTTGTCGACTTCCTCATTACTTAACCAATAGCATGATCTTGGCGTGCAATGATCCACTCATGGAACAGTGCCATACACCATTGTGTCCCATCGTTTGAGGCTATCATTCCCATCAATGGAAACAAGCCAATCAAATGAAAGAGATGGCGCATCTTCAAGACGGTAGAAACAGGCTGGACACTCATTCCGAAGCCTCCACTCCTGAGTATTACGGTTAAGAGCCACTCTGATCCTGTGGTCAACATGGTGAACGATCTCCAGATATACATCGTAAGCATGGGAAAATTGATCGAAAAGATATGGGCGATAGGGTACCTATTGGGGAGTCAATACAGAACAAATCATATAGTGGTGCTTACATTATGGAGATTACACAGCATCTTGCATTGTGCCTGAATACTGAAATGTGGACACACACGACGGGCCTGTTGAAATGCAGCAAGGGTCCGAAGCGACAAGGCAACGGTTGGATGTACAGGTGAGCAGCCCAAGTATCCATGAAAAATGAGGTTTTCATTTGGAAAGATATGGTGTGGGCGCACAACAAGCATCGCCCTGTGTCTGGCTGGATCAAAGGAAAGTAAAAACTAAAAAAAGGTATTACGTATTACCAGCAGGCTTGACAACTCACTGAAAATATCAAGGAGTTCAATCCCACTGATGGTGCCAGAAGGATGTGCTTCGTGGTCATCATTTGCCTTGGCAGGTTCCTCTGTGGGGAATCCATCACCAGAATCGTGTGAGCGAAAGTCTAGGTATGTGTCAACCAGCTTGCACATCTGAGCATCCCAGTGGTTAGTTTGGAGTTCAATACAGTCCCTGCGATCGTGGGTGGATGCCTGGCATATTCCTGTTAGAGAATGTGGGTTAAACAAGGGGTATAAAAAAGCCAGACCATTCGGAGACGTGTTGGGAAAGTGCAAAGAACTCATCCTCATCATCCTCACTATCATGATCGGATTCCTGGCTCTGGAAGGGCAAAGGCTCGTCATATTGTATATTCATACCTTGGTCTTCAAACATTTGATCCGCAGCATCCCGGTCCTCAATAGGCAGCGCTAAATAATGATTAACCCAGTTTGATGGACAACGGTGAGAAGGGATATAGATACCTTGGAGGCTGGCAATACGCCGTTCATTGATTTCGTGGAGGTGATCATCCTGCTTTGCTGCACCCAATACTTTGGTGTACCGAACATGTCCTCTGAACCCATGGAGAGAGATGGATTTGGAAAGTCCCCGGATTTTTGTTGAGCCTCGACGGGGCATGGTAACCTAGCTGAAGCATGGTGATAGGTGACAAAGAGCATGAATGAGGGAGAAGTACACACCTTGTCAGGAGTGTTGGGGGCAATAGCGGCGTTGTCGATGGCTTCAGAGGGGCTGAAATCAGCGTTGGCGGAGCTTGGGGCTTAGGACATGGTAAAGAAACATTAGAGAACTGGCCATGACAACAAAAGAAGTACATACCTTGTAAAGGGTCATCGAGACCAATAGCAGCGTTGTCAACAGCAGGAGAGTTGCTGCAATGGCGCTGGCGGCACTAGAGGCATTGACAAATGGAGAGCGAAGGGTCAGGAACATCAGAAACAACATTGAGGAAGGTACATACCTTGTCAAGAGCATCAAGAGCAGCAGTGGTGTTGACGGCGCGAGAGATGGTGAAAACCGAGGAAGGAAGCGTTAATGGCATTGAAAAACAACATCGAAAGCGGTATGTACGTTGTACAGAGCATTGAGACCAGCGAGGTCATTGTTGAAGGCAATGTGGCCGTTGAGCGACAGTGGCATTGTCAATTGCTGGCGAGTTGCTGGAACGGTGTTGTCAGCGCTAGAGACATTGAAAAATGAGGAGAAAAGCATTAATGACATTGGAAAACGATGTCGAGGGAGTACATACACAGCGAGGGCAGCGAGGCCGTTGTTGATGGCAATGGAACCGTGAAAATGAATGACTTCGGCAGCACTGGCGATATTGAGGGAAGCATCCTGTGGGCTAGCATTTCAAACAAGGGGGCAGGGAGGGGCATGGAGAACAGCGGGCGCAACGGCAACACCAGGTGATGGAGCAGTGAGGACGTTGTTGGCAGCATTAAACATTGATGGTAGCGTACCGTTGGCTAGCGTTGTTCAGGGATGCGCGGGAGAATGGAGAACAGTGAGCATGACAGCAGCGTGCACCCTTAGACGGCGGCAGCAATGACAACAACAACAAAGAGGCAGAGGGAACAGGGACATGGGAAGAGGGCGGGCGCAGTGTCGAGTTAGTGTATTAGTAAGCTGAGCTAATCAGTGCGGTGGTGGCAGACGTGGGATTTAGAGGGCGGGCGCAGTGTCAAGTCAGTGTATTAGTAAGCTGAGCTAATCAGCGCGGCGGCGGACGTGGGA